>JADILG010000543.1:0-15788 GCA_017591655.1 Thielaviopsis populi
CAAGATCAAGCATGGTTCTAAGGGTAAGTTTAACTGAACTGCCTGTCAGACGCCAACACAAGAAGAACCCCCCCCCCCCCCCCCCCCCCCCCAAATCTACATCCATGGCCCTGTCAGTACTGACAATCCACCACCTGCCCTAGAAAATCCGCATGAAGGCGACCAAAGAAACCCAAGACGCCAAGGAGAAGCTGCAGCGCGAGCAGCAGATGCGCGAAGTTGCCAAGAAGCGCCAGGAAAAAGAAGCCGACAAGCAAGCCCTCGCCCGCGCCCGTGCCAAAATCGAAGCTAACAAGGAGGCCCGCCGCCAAAAAGAGGCTGCCGCCAAGGCCGCTCGCGAGGGCCGCGCCGTCGATGTCCCCGCCGCCGAAACCCCTGCGTCCTCTGCCTCCGTCTCCTCTGCCCCCAGGGCCGCCCACAGCGAGGCCCGCCTGAGACTACAAACACCCTCCGGCAACATCATGAAGACCCTGCCGGCCGAGACCACCCTGGCCGAGCTGGCCGACATGGTTGCCAGTGAGAACGGCTTCCAGGTCACCAGCTTCTCGACTACCTTTCCGCGCAAGACCTTTGAGCGCGCCGCTGACTTTAGCAAGACTCTCAAGGACGTGGGCTTTGTTCCGAGCGCTGCTGTTGTGGTGAAATAGGACGGCTGTAAATGGATTATCTTGTTCTCTTTTTTTTTTTTTTTTTCCTCGTCCTTGTTTCCCTCTTTTTTTTTTCTCGTTTCTTTTTTCCGTTTTGCTTCGGTTTCTTGAAATTCGTGTGACGTAAATATGGCATTCTGCTTTCGTAACCCTATCCCTACAAGGCAGAGATTGTCTCCTCCCACTTCTTCAAGGGCATTACCAATAACATATGTTTTGTCTGTCTGTCCACCCTTCTGCCCATGTCTGTCTGCCCATCTCGCTTCTTCAAGGACAGCATCAATACTCACTATTCCATCTACCCGCGCGTCTACTCCATATCACATGTGAAGCACCAACGTCACAAGCACCCCCTCACGTCATTATCACGGATTCACCAGGGTCGCACACCACGGCAACGCACAAGAATCGACGTCGGCATGACATGCGCGTTTGTACATGTACATGCTTGTCTTTTCCTTTTTTCCCTTTTTTTTTTGTATCCGTTAAATTCTTTTTTGTTCATTGGCATTTTTTTTTCATTGAAAATTCCGAACTCCAATGCCGAGAGCAATCCATCCGTCATAATTTACCCTATGAGAACAGCCACTCCTTTCTGGCAGTGACTTAAAGCATCTGCCTTGATCGAACGAATTCTGTGTAACACCCCAGAGCCACACAAGTGAAGTAAACCCGGAAAGAAGAAAAGAAACATTGTAAAGCGGAGCATTTAGTCGAACAGACCGAAGCCCATGTCGTCGTCGGACTCCTCCTTCTCTGTAGTCATGAGTCAGTACAATGTTCCAGCAATGCAGGACAGGCTGACGGCGTCGGTAACAGAGAATATCTGTAGGGCCGCTCTCGTACAGCAGTCTGTCCGCGGGTAGGGGAGAACGGGGTTGTTGCTTACCCTCCTCCTTGGCCTCCTCCTTGGCCTCCTCAGCAGCACCACCAGCGGCAGCGCCGGCGGCGGGGGCAGCGGCGGCACCACCACCGGAGCCAACGTTGGTCAGCAGTTCCTTGACGTCCTTGCCCTCCAGAGCCTGTACAGGGAACCCGGTTAGTATACATATTGGATCGAGGGATTCTGGCCCCGACAATTCCTGCTCAAGCAGTCTCTCGTTCTCGCTCTCTGCGAGTATGGTTGGCGGGGTATCGTCTCGATTGGGTTATCAGGCGGGAGTTCAACGTCGAGTCAACCCAAGTCTTGTTGTCGTCGGTTCCGAGAGAGCGAGTTGCATAGAGACTGCCTGGCACGACCTTGTCAGTCAAGGCAGTGTATTTATATGTACCTTGGCGAAAAGCTGGGTCCAGATGGGCTCAACATCAGCGACACCGGCAGCGGAGATCAGGGTCTGCAGCTTATCAGCCTGTACAGCAGAGAAAAATCAACAGTCAGCAATCGTGTTCGTTGGGAGGTTGTTGCCGAGTGAGTCTTATGGGAGAATCGTCGCGAATGTGCAGGTGTATGTGAAAAAGATAGCAAAGTCGAAGAGGTGGGATGTTCGGCGGGTGATGGACGATGCGCAGTGCCGACTTACAGTGATCTCGAGACCCTCATCGGCCAGGATCAGGGCGGCGTAAGACGAAGCCAGCTCAGCGGTAGACATTTTGAATGTGCGAAGGACTTTTGGGTATAGCTACACAAAATGAACAAGAATTTGATGATACTGAAGGAAATTCTTCAATTTGACGTAGAGTCCAATGTTCTGGCAATTGGAGGTTGCTGGCTAGGCCAATGGCGTTTGCGCTTCGCACTAAAAGGGCTCAGACCTAACATGATAATTTTGAGCGCACAGCAATGTGGGGCAGCGTTCAAGTTGTGCGTTTAGGTCACGTGACGTGATGATCTGACCATCACGTGCGCAAAGACCACCATGACAGAACTAAGGCGGGCATGCGCTACAAGCCGACATGCATAGGCTGTTTGTTGCGTGCATAGGCGTGCGATTTCAAGCCACTCTTATCACAGCTTTATCTTGTTTTCTGCACTAAGCTATGATATCACCCTTTGGAGCCCATCCAATCTGCACACAACTATCGTTGCCCATACCGGCTCGAATCTTGGCTGTTATCCTCACTTCCGTAGCCAATGTCTGTGGGAGCTGTGCGCCAACTGCCAGGCTGTCTTGGTCAGGTGGCAGGCGCTAAATTCGGATTGGACCTGCCCCAGATGACCCCGCCTGCGTCTGCCTTCAGATGTTCATGTATGCAACTTGTGGTGGGTGGCAGCGCGGGTCGGTAACGACGTCGCTTTTTTTATGGGAGTTCCGGAAACATGGAGCATGTGTGCGAATGAAATTCTAGAAGGCTCTCTGGATAGCCCACGCCGACAGGCTGTACATGGCGGAGTCACAAACAAGAGTCGCTGTGGAATGGCGGGGTTTGGCAGACTTGAGGCCATTCATCAAGTGACTTGATAAAAGAATGTCGTCCGACCTTGTTCTCCACAATTGCGTGGTCGTATTAGTGAGGACTTTGGACTTGGCCTCTCGGGCTTTATGGGCCCAGTGCCAGCAGTGGGTGCTGCGTTAGCGTTAGGGTTGACAGTTAAAAGCAACCTGCGATGACGTTGATCCCAAAGTAGCCTTAGCTTTAGTGGCCGGAAGAAGCTATGTGAAGCAAAGCTCACCGAAAAAATCACCAAGAACGGCCTTTTTTTTTCCCCTTCTTTTTTTTCTTGACACTCATCACCAACCCACCGAAACCATCGCCATCTAGTATTCTACTGTCTACCGCACCTATAATTTGGGTTTACTCTTGCAGCACATTTGCCTCGCCTTGTTTTGCCCTGGTTGTCCCTTCTCCCCCCTTATCTCCGTCATTTATCGACACGCGATACCATTTCACCTTTGGGCATCGCCCTTTGATCATCGTTACCGCGAGCTTGAACCGATTCTACGATATGGATACCCCTTCTTGCCCCCAGCCGGCTGATAGCCAGGAACAGGAGATTCTGACGCAGCTCGAAACTATTCGCGACAAGCTGATTCTGCTCAAGCGCGATCGTACCAACTACATTCGGAGCCAGGATGTGCTCCCGCTTTACGACGAGGTCATTGAGCAAGTGCGCCTGCTAAATGCTGCCCGTGTTGGAAAAGAGGCGTCATATGAAAATAGAGGTTCGTGGCTTGCTGGTTCCCCGCAGGCACGGGGCTGCTGCTTTGCGGTTTGCGACCATGATCGAGGGGGAGCAACACAAGACTTTCTACAGCCGTACTGGTGGATCGCGACTAACAGCACGTGTGTTTGATCAAGCAGTTGACCGGGTTCTCGAGAGCTGCTTCCAGCTGATTTCCCTGTTCTTCATGACAATCGGCCGCAACTACGAAGCGCCAGCTGCCTATGCCCTGACGTCGACTATCAAGCGCCTGGCCGACCACCTAACCGAGTCGACGCTCTTCTCGCAAAAGGACCTCGACAGCATCACGCACACCCTCGACAAGCTCACACAATACATTGAAAATGGCCGCGACTCGCACGACCCCATCGTCTTGGACCTGCTGTCGAAGCGGACCAGCCTATGCAAGGAAATGCTTAAGAACCTCCAGGCGAAACAAGAACCCCTCGGCGATCCTCTGCCGGCCATCCACGAGAGGCTCATTTCTATTCTGCGGTCAATATCGCTAGCCAACACACGGAGCAAGGTATGTCATGAGAACGGCCCTCTGCCGCCCGTAACTGGACCAAGACAAAAAACTCAAGAGGCACAGCATGTTAATGGCCGTGTTGCACAACCTTTCTAGTTCTCCACCAGCGAAGTGCACAAGCTGTCGCTCCAGCTCGCCGAGATTGACGCCATGCGAAAAGACGGCAACTTTCTTGCGCCCGATGGCTCGGTGGCTGAAGGCAGCGACACGGTATCTCATTTGCTGTTCAAATGCATGAAGTGGGCGGAAATCGTGCAAGTAAAGTAAGTTGAGATTTTCTAAAGCCTGGGAGGGAGAAAGGAAAATGGGTGAAACGTCACTAACATGTGTATTGGCGAATGTTAGAAAGGGAGCCATTCCTGCAGGGTTCAAGCCCATGTACAACGACCTGGTTCGTGTGCGGTCGGAGCTTGACAAGATTTCCATGACTCAGGCATGGTCGCTGAGGGAAACGGACCTTTACGATTTCCAGCGTCTTCTCGACAGATACGACGAGGCTAGAGTTGATGGCAACTGGCTGGATAGCGAGGGAAAGCCGGCAGAGCTCTATGTTCAGCGCGTACGTATCATATCATCCAATCAGCCGTGTATCGTCATGGCGAGATTGCTAACTGTGGAATGATCAGACTCTCCTGTATCTCGTGCGCCGGTGCTACGCGTACATATACTCGCTGATGATCTCCTCGGAGCCGGTTTCCGAAGGTCTTTTGCCCATCTACAACCAGCTGCAGACGCTGAAGCGGTGCCTTATCGAGGTGAAGAAGAATGGCGGAACCTCAAATCCCCGCGAGCTGTATCCCTACAGTATGAAGGTAAGCCAGCCCTGGCGCCGTGTATCTCCAGCGTGCCACCAAGTGCAATGTCGCTAACTCGCCTCGCCCGCAGCTAAACTCGATTGACAACCAACGCGTGGATGGCAAGTTCCTAGTCAATGGCGACATTCCCGAAGGACAGGGCAGTGTCAACGAGCTCCTGGCCGAGTGCTTCGATCTGGTGTACGAGCTGCGCATCGAGGCGCAGAATGCGGTAGACGAAAAGGCCGAGGCCGAAGAGGAGGCGCGCGAGACTGCCCGTGCAGAGCGGGAAGAGGAGGAGGAGAGAGAGGAGGAGGAGGCAAAGCTGCGTGCGAAAAAGGCTGCGGCGGCACTGCCGAAAGCAGAGCGGGAGGACAAGTTGTAGGCTTGGCTGCGTAAGATACCTTGGCCAGCGGTGGCTCGTGGAGCAGCAGAACCAGCAGTATTTTCTTTTCTTTTTTTTTTCTTTTTGTTCATGTGACGATTTCTTGGGATGTCAAAGACTTGGACGACCGAATCAGAGGTACACAGTTTGCATTCTCGCAGGCCAGATTTACGTATACAGAAAACTAAGTGTGTTGTTGCATTTGAACGTACTTACAAAAAGGGGGCATGACTAGTGAACAGAACATACTTGATGACTGTAGCTTGTTACGGTTCCCGGACGGCACACTTGAACTAATGCAAGACTGTGTGTTAGTCCTGAAACGGCAGGAAGACAGGCAGTTCTCGTAGGGTCTCTTGGGAGGGTTTAGAGTCTTTTAGGGTCCTTTTGGGGTCTTTTAGGGTCCTTTTAGGGTCCTTTTGGGGTCTTTTAGGGTCCTTTTAGGGTCCTTTTGGGGTGCTTTGCAACAAGACTTACAGGTAGAATCTGGGCCTAGAGACAAGAAATCAATAAAAAAAACAAAAAACACAATCGCAGCAGGTTAGCAGGTTCATTCCGAAAACCGACAGAGTTGGATAGATGGTTGCGCACCTTTTCAACATCCCACACGCCGCTGGAAACGTAAATGTCTTGGGCGAGGAGCTCTCTGGCTTCTTCGACAGAGCCCGCAACGAGGACGACGGCGCTTCCGTTCATCTTGAGTGGCTCGCTGGATGCGGGAACCTCCTCGAGCGTGGCACCTGCACACCAGGTCAGCAAATGAGCAAGTTATAGACGGCCGAAAGGGGGTACGTGACGAATCTAGCCTTTGAGGGTCCTGTAAGCCAAGCAGGCCCCCAGAGAGCGTCTGTACGTACCGCCGACCTTGACGATGCCAGAGGCAACCTGCGCCTGGAGGTTGGCAAAGTGCGTTCTGCGTGTCATACAACGAGGCTGGTTAGCAAGCAAGCGCCTATGCAGATAGATACAGGGCCAGACAACGTCAAGGCCCAGTGACACTTACGGGCGCGCAGCCAGACGTCTTTCCAAGGCGCCGGGCTTGTCAGGCACGATGCACAGGAACTCAAACTTGCCGGGCGGGGGTGCGGAAACCATAGTGCAGACTGCAAAGGGTCCAAGGACGGATGCGGCGGGTTGGGGGGCGACGATGGCGCTGGTGGAGGGGCGGGGCTGGTAGTAGGCGAAAGGGTTTTTTGAAGAAAGGCGGGGCACGCAGCGGTAGAGGGCTGACATGAGCTTGGGGGTGGGGTAGATAAGGGTGTGAGCGGGCGAAAGAGCAGAGTGAGAGGGTGGGAGAGACGGATAGAGAGAGAGAGACGGGGAGAGAGAGAGAGAGAGAAAGAGACTTGGAATTGTGCTCTGAGATATCTCCAATTCGACGATGCAAAGTGGGGAAGCACTTCCGTTTGCCTGTCTAGCCCCGCTATACAGATGCGCTATAGCAATACAGAGCTATTTCCCTTTTTGGGCATGTACAAGGGTGCATTCGGTGTAACAGCGGGAAAAAGTGGGGACGCTGAACTGCCGGCACAACGTCAAGTATACAAGTTGGTCAGTGTATTCAGCACAGCCAATACCGCAATCGACAGCCTAAATGCTGATCGAAGACACCAGTAGTAGTGCTTCTGAGAGGAGGGCAACTGGCTTGACGATGTATGCCGTCTTCTTGCTGTTCTGTCGACTCACGCATCCACAGCTGCTCGCGGCTGATACATGGCGACATGTACCTATGTACACAGGTATCAGAGTGCAGCTAAACGAGCATCCATTTACAGCCAAATAGGCTATGATGTCATCGTCATAAGCTCTAGCCCGTGGTGTTGCTGTGCTTTTCTGATACCGTTCCCGGAACTACACTGTCGGCAGCAGTAGCGCTGTGCTTTGCTCTGGCTACTATCCACATCGACGCCTCTACTCGATGCGTAGAAATGCCACGCCCCGGCTTTACCGGCTAGCTGGTCAGCACACTAGCCTTGGGCCTGCGCTGCTGTGACTTGGCCCAAAGCGGGCAGATATCTGACATCTCCGTGGTGGGAATTGGCGACAAGTGTGGCAGACTGCCAGTTTGCGGACGCCGGCATCGTGATGCGTCCGCCCAGAGATACTTGGGGTCTGGCTGGGTATACCGAACGAATGCGGATCACTGACCTCCCCGTACTGCGGCTTACTCGTCTCCTCCTCTTGACGCATTCTGCGAAGCACTGAAAGTCTATATAAAGCGCATCGTGGCCCCGATCTTGCAGCTGGGCTCTTCTTGGTCCTCCTCTCCTCACCCCCTTTTCCCTTCACTCTACAGTCAAATCATTTTACCAGCACCTAAGCTAAGATATCACGGTTCTACTATAGAGCTCTGTCATCTTGGTTCTTTTACCTTTGTTTCGTTTTCGTTTTTGCTTTCCAATCTCTAATCTCTAATCTCTAATCTCTAATCTCTAATCGTCAACTCTGTCTCCGTTGCCCATCATGCCAATCACTTACCCTCCCGATGTCGTGGGCCACCTCATCCAGAGTGTGCCGACTCCCCCTGTGCCGAACCTTGCATATGCCAGCAACCAGGACTTGGCCCGTGTTCTCATCCAGATGACCTTTGCGCAGTTCATCGACACTCGCTTTACCAACCAGTCTCTGATGATGCGATGCCACATCCCTCGTCACAGCTCCAAGCCTCTGATGAGCCGTCTGCTCAAGGAGTCCTTTTCCACCAGGGCTTTGATCACCTTTATGAGCACGTGGGACGCCAAGCTCGAGCGCCGTTGCGACATAGCGTATTGCAGCGAATGGGACCGCCAATACAACATTAACAACTTCCACTCGTACCGCAAACTCTTCGCCTTCATCCGCACCTTCTTGGGCCCCTACTGTGAGTACCTGGGATCCCTTCTGGTCGACGTCACCTCCGCCACCTACATGGCCGGCACGCTGCAGAACGCCCTGGACGCCCACGCCAAGATCATGATCTACTTCCGCCACTGGGTTGAGCGCACTCTCTGGTTCAACCATTCCATCATTGCCATGGCCGTCAAGACCCGCAACAATGTCCACGTCCACCTGCCCATGTATATGAAAGAGAAGATCCTCCCCGACCGTGATGTGTTTACCACGAGCTGGATGGCCACCTTTGATTCCTGCTACGGTATGTTTTCCAACAAAATGCACTGCGGTGACATTTTGATGGGCTACTCTGCCTACCCCCTCAAGCAAAGCAAAAGGACCACCTCCTTCAAGCTGAGCATGGCTGATGTCCTCTACACCCTCGTCTCGGTCTTCCCAACGACTGTGCCGTACAACCAGACGTTGTATGCGCTCGAGTCGTACATGTACGGCAAAATGGTGAACCGGAAGCTTGCATCCATGTCGTACCGGGACCTGGACCTGGCCATTTGGAAGAAGCGCATAGCCCGCATGTTCCTCGAGGATCCCAGTGCTTACGACCTGACCATTGAGCGCAAGCACCTGTACCTCGGCTGCCGCGGCCTGACCAGGCCCCCTGCCCATGGCGAGGACTTTATGGCTACGCCGCGCGACCTCACGGAGCATCGGAAGCCGCCGAGGCCGCGCTTCGGCGAGGTAACCCTGCTTGAGGGTACGTGCAAGATGGCCTTTACCACCAAGAATAAGCTGGAGGCAAACCCGAACTCTGTGCTGCGCTCCTTTAGCATGTTCTACCCGTGGTCGCGCCAGATCTGCAGCTTGCAGTGCATAGCCGGCGTTGTCATTTTTCTGCCAATGAAGATCTGCATCAGAGACAATGGTGACAGCGACAGCGACAGCAACAGCAACAGCAACAGTGATAGCTACGGCGTCAGCGCTAGCTCCAGCTCCAACTTGAGCTTCGACTCCAGCAACAACGCCAACGCCAGCAACAACGCCAACGACACCAACAGCGACGACGGCTACGACAGCGAGGACGGCTACGCCAAGGACAACAACGGCGACGTCGTCTTCCTCGGCGGCTCGCTCAAGAAAAAGCAGAACCCGGTCCGCCAGAAGATCATCCAGCGATTTACCATGCGGGAACGGCGCATTGCCAGGTTACCCAAGTTCTTGATCTTGCCCGCCATCGACAAGATTGTCCCCTGAACGAGCCCGCTCCGGCCGGGCCTGGCTCGCGAGCCTTTATCTTGTATGGGACATTACCTGCGTTTCCTCTTTGAGAAACAAAAAGGTTCTGGCTTCCTTGCGAGTGGTTTGGTCCTTGGGTATATCTCTGCCAAGTTTTTTTTCCTTGTTAGGCAGCCCGTCTTGTTTGGATTTGACTATTCTCATATTCTCCCGTCTCATATAGTTCAAGCTGTCGTGTTAAATATACGGTGTTGTCTTTCATTATTGCGGTGACCAAAAAGTGCATGTCTTGTCACCGATACGATGTGCACACGCACATTACTACTACATTGTCTTGCCGCCAGCTGGTCTCCCGGACTTAGAGCTTAGGCTTGGCCTGCTTCAGCATCTCCTCTGCCACAATGCGCCGCTGGATCTTGCCAGTGGCAGTCTTGGGCATGACGTTGGTAAAGTAGATCTACAGGAGTAGTTAGCATATGAGCAACAAGAATAGTCTTGGGGGGGAACAAAAGAAAGAATAAAAAGAAAAAAGAAAACAGCATCTGCAAGTACACACACCGCAGCCCGTGTCTCACATGTCTCATGTCTCACCTTCTTGGGCGTCTTGAACTTGGCAAGCCGCTCCGACACCCAGGCCTTGACCTCTTCGGGCTTCAGCGCCTGTCCCGGCTTGAGCACAATAGCAACGCCAATGTCCTGGCCGTACATTTCATCGGGGATGGCAAAGCTGACGGCCTCGGATACGGCGGCGTGGCGGGTCAGGATGTTGTCCAGCTCAATGGGCGAGATCTTCTCGCCGCCCTTGTTGATGAGCTCCTTGATGCGGCCGGTGATGAAGACATAGCCGTCGGCATCCATCTTGCCCTGGTCGCCGGTGCGGAAGAAGCCGTTCTTGGCAAACGCCGTGGCATTGGCCGACGCGTTGTTCAGGTAGCCGCTGGTGACATTCTCACCCTTGATGCAGATCTCGCCCTCGGTGCCCTGGGCAACCTCGTCGCCGGCGTCGTTGAGGATCTTGACGAGCACGCCCTGGCCCACGCCCACCGAGCCGGGCTTGCGCTTTGCCGGCGGGAGCGGGTTGGACGTCATCTGGTGCGCGGCTTCGGTCATGGCGTAGGCCTCGAGAACCGGTGCTTGCAGCGTCTTCTCCAGCTGCGCGAAAACGGTGGGCGAGAGCGGTGATGAGCAGGAGCGGATGAAGCGGATCTTGGGCAACGGCGATGGCACGGGATTCTTGAGCAGGATCTGGTGGATTGTGGGCACGGCCGTGTACCAGTTGGCGTGGTGCGTGGTGAAGTCGGCCCAGAAATCAGAGGCCGAGAACTTGGTGGGCACAATCATGGAGCCACCGGTGTAAAGAGGAGCCATGAGGCCGCACAAAAGGCCATGTACGTGGAAGAGCGGCATCACCAGCATGGTGCGGTCGGTGTCGGTCAGCTGGTAAGTGTTCTTGATGTTGACTGTGGAAGGGCGGTGTTAGTATGCGTACCAGAGTGAGGAGCAGAAGGGAAGCCAAGGACCAGCATACTCATGGTACGGGTAAGATTGCGGTGTGTAAGAGGCACCTAGACGCGTTAGTCGTGCTGTTTGATATCCAATGTTCATGTTCATGTTCATGTGCTTGGCGTGGCGTGGCGTGGCTTGGCTGGCCATGGCTCAACTACATACCACTTTGGGCCGGGACGTGGTGCCGCTGTGACGCAAGTGTTAGCAGGCGAAAACCAGGATTCCCAAAAGTCCCAACAAATCTCACCTGGTGTGAAGCACGAGGGCGATATCGTCGGGCGCAGCAGTAAGCACCTCGCTCTTCTTGCCCTTGAGCTTGCCGGCGTCCTTGAGGTCGACAACGACCTGGCCCTTTTGCGCATCCCAGTAGCACTCGGCAACGGCAGCATTGAACTTTTGCGCCGCCTTGACGGCCGGGCTGGAAGCGGCATGAGCGCCGCGCGGCACAAGCACCAGGTCGGACTTGACGTCGTCGATGTAGAACTCAAACTCGGTCTGCTTGTAGTTGGGGTTCAGCGGCGCGGCGATGGCGCTCTGCCATGCGCTGCCCTCAAAGGCGACGATGAACTCGTAGCTATTAACGAGCGCAATGGACACGTAGGCGCCCTTGCCGATGCCCAGGCCGGCAAGCGTCTGGCGGAAGGCCGTGATGTCGGCGACAAGCTTGGGGTAGGTAGCCTTGAACGGCGCCGGCTTCGACGGCACTATGACAGCGACTGCGTCGGGCGCGCCCTGGATGGCAGATTGCAGAGTCAACGGACCGGCCATGATGGGAGATGGATCGAAGCGGCGGGGAGGGCGGGGATTGGGTGGTCAAGATACGAGGAGACGGCGGTGGCTGGAGAGCGGTTTTTGGGTATTTCTTTTTTGTTTCGAGACAAGTATGACGTGATGCGGTGTCGCGAGAAGAAATCGGGATTTATGCTGATGATGTGCTTGTGAGTCAGTGGCGTTTTGGATTTTGGATGCAAGAATGCAAAAAGAAGACAAAGAAGACAAAGACAGCAAGACAAGACGGCCACGCATGAGAGGAAGAACGTGAGCAGCGCGGCATGCGATGCCGTTCATGTTCGCAGGCAGTTCCGTATCTTATCGCATCCTGGCAGGGCCTGCAGGAATTATGAGAAGATTCTAGCGGACGTCGTTCAACAATGTGAAATGCAACAGGCTTCGATGGCGCAGTGGTAGCGCAGTGGTCTCATAATTCATGAGGAGCCTGATTTCAAAGTTCCAAATGTAAAATGCCATCCAAAGGTCGTGAGTTCGACCCTCACTCGGAGCATAGTTTTTTTGATTTTTTATTTGGGGGGGGAGGCTTGTATTTGCCACTGGCTGCAGCTGCGTGAGTCAGCTGGCAATGCTTTTGAGAATGTTTTTGTTTGTGACTCGGCATAAATGCGAATATCGTCTTCCTGTCTTGTCTTGTAGTGTCTCGTCTTCCTGTCTCGTCTTCTTATCTCGTCTTTCTTTCCTGTCTTCACAACAGCATCTCCCCGTCGTGACCTTGAGCCACTCCGACGTCCCCTCCACATACAGACCCTAATATTACTCCAGCCCTCAGGGTTGACCACACAGCTCCTCTCCACGTGACGCCGGCCGGATCAGCCCAGCTTCATTTTAGCGCAGCATCTAGCGTCCGGCCCCGATCCAGACCCCGGCCGACGCGTTTGCGTATAGCCTCGACGCTTTGGAGAGCGCACAAGAGAGAGAGACAGAGAGATAGAGAGAGACTAGCGATCACCATCACTGCTGCTGCTTCTGTACTTGAGGCTCTTGGATCTGCCTTCTTCCACGTCAACACGCCCTTGTTTCACCGCTGTTGCTGTTGCTGTTGCTGCTGCTGCTTCTGTCTTGATTGAGCTGCAGGATTGCCTTGCCGTTGCTCTCAACGCCTTTTTTTTTACGCCTCCTGTTTCCATGCGTGTGTCCCTTCATTCCACACACCTGACGCCTGACGCCTGACAAACACCGCGGATCTTGCTTTCGGGTCCCTGGGACCACCTGGCACCTGGCATAGAGAACAGACAACAGAGAACAGCATCCGGACTGTGCTGTGCTTCTCGACGCCTTCTATGGTCTGTGGTGACGAGTCGTCTGGGTTTATCACAGCCTTCCTCGCTGTAAATGGCGTTTTGTTTGGCACGGTGTATCTCCCTACTTTGCCGCATCTCCCATACACACATCGACACACATATTACACACCACCCACCCAGTCCTAGTCGCCATGAATGACATAGACGTCCTGAAGGGCTTCCAGCAGATTTTGCAGTCGCACCCGCTCTGGGCCGAGATTGCAAACGGGAACGCCACCGTGGTTCCGGACCGGACGGTCAAGAGGCCCACACGAGAACTTCGCGCCGGCTCGCTTTACCTGCTCATCTCATCGCCCACATACAAGCCGCTGGGAAAGCAGCAGCCGCGGCCCATGGCCAAGCGATGGCACTGGAGCTTGTACTGCCACATCACCAACACCACCGGCGGCCAGCTGTACCACGTCAAGCGCGTCAACGAGGACGACAGCTCAGGAGGCTCCAGAGCCAAAGCAACACAGCCCAGCCAGCGAGCTCCTCCCGCGTCCGCCGCCGCCGCTGCTGCTGCTGCTACTGCCGCTGCCGCCGGCCACCAGCCCGCCGTCCGAGGCTGGCAATTTGAGTCGCGCGACGTGGCCAGTATTCTAGAGTCCACGCCGGTGGTGTGCGCCGTGCGGATCGCCGACGTGGACGACGAAATGCGCCAGGAGCTGGCCAAGCGCGTGGCGCAGGTGCCGCTCGTGCCGGCCATCAGCGGGCGCGGCTTTGATGGCAACGACATCATAGAAGACGGCATCAGCAGTTGCAGCTGGCTCCTCAGGGCCCTGCACGACCTGGACCAGGAGGGCTGGATCTCCATCAAGCCGTCGTCCAGTGCAGAGGCGATTTACAACGAGGCCGTGGATGCCGGCGTGCGTGCCGAACAGATTGATGCGCCGCTGGTGGTAGAGAGTCAGTTTGTGTGTCTATAAAGCTGTGGGCGTGCGGCGCGTGGAGGGTTGGCTTTGACGAGTATATGACTGCGCATTTAAATTCTATATAACTGTTTGATTCCCAAAGCGTCCTGCGCGCGCATTTGATGATGATGGTTTGCATGTCCGCATCGCTCTTGATACTCTGTCTTGCTCGGTATCCTGTCAGCCTCGTCGGCCTGCCTGCTTTCTGTCAGCCTCGCCGTGAAAATCACGACAAGAAATGGTCCAGCCTTCCGCATCATGGCTTTTGGCAAGAGGAGGAAGGTGCTGATTTTTGTGTCACCACAAAAAGCCACTGTCTGCATACTTATGGCCCACCTGCATATGCATCGTCATTCCATGCCCAGCGCCTGGGCCAAGCATCAATCTCGCATCACCACCACGACCATCACCACCAGGACCATCACAAACAATTACGCCCCGACATCATCGCCGCATCGCATATACGCTTTCATCATTCACCGCCCAAAATGTCTGGCCAGCCGCCGCCAAAAGCCACAGGCCTGTCGCTCTATGCGAATCTCCTGGAGCCTGAGCCCGGGGCTTCCAATGCCGCCGACGCAACTGCCGGGGCCAAGAAGAAGCCAACTGATGGCGGCAAGTTCCAGCGCCGCTGCTCTGTTTTTTCTGTCTAGATTTTCCTTGTACCTGGGCTAACACCGTCCCCATTGGCTGCAGCTCTCCGCTTCCAACCCATCCGCCGAGCCGTCCCGACCAAGCAGAAACCCAAGCCGGCCTTCCCCAAGCCTGCGCCTGCTTCCAACGACGCACGCCTAGCGCAAGCCGAACCCGTCGCGGTCTCTTCAGTGTCCGCACCGCAAGCGCCCCCGGCCAGGAGCCGTCTGTCAGACTGGGCGCCGACCGAGGCCGACGAGTCGATATATGGCACCGGCGAAAAGCGCCAGCGCGGCGGACGCAAGAACAAGAACAAGCGCCGGAACCACGAGCTGCGAGAAACAGACTGGGAAGACATATACGACCCGTCGCGCCCAACCAATGTCGACGAGTATCTCAGGAGCGATGAGCGCATCAGCGAAGTTAGGGAGTGGAAGGATATCCTGTACAGTCATCGCAGAAGCCACAGTCGCCGCCGCAGTGCTTCCAGCGACTCGAGAAGCGACTTGGGCGACGAGAAGAACTGCGACCAGCGGCCTGGTCTGGGAGGTACGCGCGGTATTGTTTCAGGAGGGCTCCTGGCTTTGTCTGCATCTACTAACACCCGTCTGTAGCGAGAATTGCGCCCCCATCCGGCTTGAACTTTGCGCCTCCTCCAGAAGCGCCTCCAATCCCGCTTGACATCTCCGGCGACGATGTTTATGCCCGCAGACAAGCCATGTCGCAGCAACAGCAGAAAAACGCACCGGCAGCACCAGCAGCACCAGCAGCACCAGCAGCAGCACAAGTGCCAGCTCCAGCTCCAGCTCCAACCTCTGGCGTAGTTGCTTCCAGCGCGCCAGTCCGCTACACGCCCGCGCAGAGCATTGACGACGACCAAGACCAAGACCAAGACGAAGGCGAAGACTGGGCCGACGAAGCCCGCCCGGCATTTGGCCTCGGCCACGCTAACGACGACAACAATGACGACCACGGCGGCGACGGCGATGGCGACAACAGCGCCGCACCACGTGCCAACCGGCCCGGCCAGACCGGCTTCGCCGGCCGCATGATGGCCAAGTACGGCTGGACCCAGGGCTCCGGCCTGGGCGCCGAATCCAACGGCATCACCAGCGCGCTGGCCGTCGCCGTGGAGAAGCGCCGGCG
>JADILG010000544.1:0-15773 GCA_017591655.1 Thielaviopsis populi
GATGTTCTGTATGCGGTCCGTCCATACACCTTACACCCCTCTCCCTCTCCCTCTCCCTCTCCCTCTCCCTCTCCCTCTCCCTCTTCAAGTCTTCACATCACTGACCCTGCTTTTACTGCTCAGAGATGGCAAATGTACTATACCGACAAGCGCTATGAAACTACCGGCAAGCCCATAGAGTCCAATTTCAAATTAGAAGAATGGCGCATGCACGATCGCCTAAAGACCATCTCTGCCGCCTTGGCCATCTGTCTCAACCTCGACGTCGAACCCCCAGACCAGCTCAGAACCACCCCCGGTGCTCGCATGGAAGCCTGGATCGACCCCACCGCACCCATCGGCCCCAAAGCTCTTGACGCCATCGGCAAAGCCCTCCAATCCCAGTACGAAATCCTCGCCATGAGAACTCGCTACAAGCAGTATCTCGACCCGTCCGTTGACGAGACTCGCAAGTTCTGCCAGTCCCTGCGTCGCAATGCCAAAGACGAGCGCGTTCTGTTCCACTACAACGGTCACGGCGTGCCCAAGCCCACCGTATCCGGCGAATTCTGGGTCTTCAACAGAAACTACACGCAGTATATTCCAGTCTCTCTGTTCGACCTCCAAGCATGGCTGGCCGGCCCTACCATGTTCGTGTGGGACTGCTCGGAAGCCGGCAACATAGTCTCCAACTATCACCGCTTTGTCGAAAAGCACGAGTCTGAGGACGATGAGGCTGCCGCCATCGACCCCAATCACCAACGAGTAAACTACCGCCCCTATATCCACTTGGCTGCCTGCAAAACCGGCGAGCATCTTCCCACCAACCCGCTCTTGCCTGCCGATCTGTTCACTTGTTGCTTAACAACTCCCATTCAAATGGCTTTGGTATACTTTGCCCTCCAAAACCCTCTTAAAACAAACATATCCCCAGAGCGAGCTCGTAGACTTCCTGGTCGTCTCCAGGAGCGTCGCACGCCTCTCGGCGAACTCAACTGGATCTTCACCGCCATTGCCGACACCATCGCATGGACAACTCTTCCGCGCGATCTCTTCCGCAAGTTCTTCCGTCAAGACCTCATGGTTGCCGCTCTCTTCAGAAACTTCTTGCTTGCTCAACGTATCATGTCGACCTATGGCTGCCATCCCCAGTCCTTCCCCGAGCTTCCAGACACCCGCCAGCACCCGCTGTGGAAGAGCTGGGACTGGGCCGTTGACATGGCCTTGTCCCAGCTTCCCATGCTGGAGCTTAAGGAGAAAGAAGGTATAGATTATGAGTACGAGCACTCGGAATTTTTTGCCGACCAATTGACCGCTTTTCATACGTATCTTGCCCAGGGCGATGCGATCAAACAGCAGCCTCCAGAACAGTTGCCCGTCGTTCTGCAAGTGCTACTTAGTCAACAGCACAGAGTCCGTGCTCTCATTCTCCTTGGCCGCTTCCTCGATCTGGGCCCTTGGGCAGTTCAGCTGGCACTGAGTATCGGCATCTTCCCCTACGTCCTAAAGCTACTTCAGTCTACGGCCATGGAACTAAGACCCGTCATGATTTTCATCTGGACGCGTCTTCTCGCCGTTGACAACTCATGCCAAGTTGATCTTGTCAAGGACTCTTGCTACATCTACTTTGCCACCATTCTGAAGCCCCATGAGCCCATTCCCGTGGCTGATGCAGATGAGCACAAGGCCATGTGTGCCTTTATTATTGCAATGGTCTGCCGCGACTACGAAATCGGCCAAAGATCATGCAACTCCTCCGACATTATGACTTCATGTCTTCTCCACATTCAAAATCCCGGCAATGCACTTCTGCGCCAGTGGGCCTGTCTGTGCCTCAGCCAACTGTGGCAGACGCTTCCCGAGGCGAAGTGGAGGGGTATTCGAGAGGATGCCCTCCCCAAGCTCTCCACACTGAGCAAAGACTTGAACTGTGAGGTCCGGGCTTCCATGCTGTACGCCATGACAACTTTCCTTGGCATTCCCGAGATTACTCCCGAGGTGCAAAAAATTGAAGAAGGCCTGGCCTGGACTGTCCTCGGAATGGCAAATGACGGCAGTGCCATCGTCCGCAGGGAGTTTTTGGTTTTCATGTCAACCTTTATCGTTCGCTACGAAAGCAAGTTTGTCGTTGCTGCCTACGAGCACATGGTTGAGGAAGATTTGTCTTCCAAGAACCCGCCCCGTGATGAGACTACCGATACCAGATCTGGTCTGCACTATGTGCTTCCTGCGGATCGTGAAAAGGACGGCTCCATCAAGCCTTCCGCTCGCAGTCTTTCCTACAACACTGTGTTTGCCGCCATGTGGAGAGTCGCGCTCACCATGAGTGTTGATGCCCACCCTGAAGTCCAAAAAGAGGCTTCCATAATCGTGGACTACGTCATTGACACTGTCCTTCAGTCTCCTGTTGGCCCCAATGCCCGTAAGCTTCTAACAACGCTTTACCGCAAGTATGCCATGCACTCTTCTCGCCATGCTCCTAAAAACAGCCTCATAAACAACGTCTCATCCGGCCTCTCCAATGCACCCCTCGCCTCACCTGGCCTGTTACGACGCACCGCCAGTATGCTGTTCCCCCTGGGCGCTTTTTTCAATAATGAAGACAGGCCTGGCTCTGCCACCCCGTCTCCCACTGCTACTCCAGTGAGCCATGCCCATCGAGTCAACTCAATGCGCAACGCGCCGCCAAGCACATCAACTGCTGCCAACGGCGATCAGAATGACGACGGAAATTCACAGGCACATTATCACATGTGCCACGAACCTACTTCTGGAATGTTCCAGCCGCGTGATCTCTCTGAGCCAGCCAAGCTTCCTCTTCGCAGCACCATTTTGGATTGGGCAATCGGCTACTTCCGTGAACCTCAGATGAAGCCTGTGGAGGCTGATGAACCTGGAAGCACCGAATATAATGAGCGCCTATGGAGAAGGTCCCGCAATGAGGGCATTCTCAAAAAGACACAGCCCTTGAAGTCGTTTGCTGGTAGCCACAAATGGAACAACCAATTGGGCATGCTCAACAATGCTTCACAGCCTGTCAAGATGACGTTCCACCAATATGAGAACCATCTTGCTGTTGCAGACGACGGCAACACAGTGACTGTCTGGGACTGGAAAAAGCAAGGTGTCTTGAGCAGATTCTCGAACGGCAATCCTGTGGGCTCCAAGATTCGCAATATGCGCTTCATTAATGAAGACGATCAAGCGCTCCTCATGCTCGGCTCTTCGGATGGAGTGATTCGCATTTACCGTGACTATGAATCTGACGAGCAGATTCAGTTGGCCACCGCATGGAGAGCTCTGACGGACATGGTCCCCAGCACCGCCAACTCGGGCATGGCCGTGGATTGGCAGCAAGTAAGTGGCCGTGTTCTGGCTGCCGGAGACGTTCGTGTCATCAGAGTCTGGGATGCCGCGAGTGAAATGTGCATCATGGACATTCCGGCGCGGTCTGGCTCGTGTGTCACTTCTCTCACGTCGGACCAAATGACTGGTAACACTCTGGTGGCTGGTTTTGGTGATGGTGCTGTTCGTGTTTATGATCTGCGCCTGAGACCGCAAGACTCGATGATCAAGAAATGGCGTGACGAAACCGATCGCCAGTGGGTCATGGCTGTGCATATGCAAAGGGGTGGCCAACGAGAGCTTCTGAGTGCCAGCAGAAACGGAAAGGTCCGTCTGTGGGATATTCGCATGGACAAGCCGCTTCATGCCTTTCAAACAACGCGTGATACTCTTCGGACCGCGAGTACCCATGAGCATTTACCTGTCTTCGCAGTGTAAGTCCACAATAGCCACTCGCATTTAAACACGGGCATTAGATTACTAACTGGTTTGTAGCGGCACGTCAACGCATACGGTCAAGGTGTTCAATCTGGACGGCCAAGAGCTTTCCCGGGTCGAGCCGTACTCCAGCTTCCTGCAGCAAACTCGCAGCAACCCGATTTCAGCCACCGACTTCCATCCCCATCGGCCTATACTGGCCGCTTCGGCATGGGGTGACGCGCACATCAACCTGTTCACATGCGAGAACCAGGAATCCGAGGTTCACGTCTAGCGTACGCCACATCTGGATCCGTTCAGGTCGCGAGCAGGGGGGCATGGTGGTTCCCGAGTACGTTTCAACACCTCTTTCAGGGGCGCGCGGCGGAGCTCGACCATTGTTCGTGGTTACACCAGCATCGAACCGCTGACGCATTACCGGCAACGACGGGGGCCTTTGCAGTTGGAAGTGTCTCCTGCTCTCAAGAGAGTCATGACGGCGCCGACTTGATACAGGGAAGCATGCCCTGTGCTGTTCTCCCTTTTTCGCGGCTGCACGCATCATACAGCACTTGCTATTGTGTCTTTCTGTCAGTATGTGTATTGGCGTCGATGCAGTCACCCTCCTCCCCCTTGCCTCGCCTTGTTTACTTTCTCATGCACTTGTCCTCTTGTCCCTTTCGGGCTGGACTTCCACCTGTGCTTTGTTTTCTTTTTTTCTTTCTCACTGTCTTTGTAGATTTTATAATGGCCGGTCAGCGTTACGGTTGTGTTTGTTTTATGCCTTTTTTTTCTTTTTGTTTCACGTCTTTCGCTGCATGTTTACACTGAGTCGGCATCATTTCATGTCTGGTGGGCTGTTCTTCTGGGTGGTTATGACAACTCGTGCATCTCTCGTTTCTACGGTGTTTTCGCTTTTCTCTTGATTCTTTGTTTCCTTCTTCCGGCCGGTTGCGATACTGCATTTTCGGCTCTTAATACTATCATGTTTCGCTCCATGTACCACCCGCCCATCTATCAGCTTTGCCAGTACCTCAGGCTCAGGTGCAGGCCCGTTTCGTTTCCCATGTGAAATACTTGGCAGCTGTGGGCATCAGCCACAAAGCTTGATTGTTTTTATTAGCTTTGCTGGCCCTCAGTAACTACATTGTGATTGTGCTCTGGGGAGGGTTCTTTGGCCATGCAATAATACGAGAGGTAAATAGACGGGAAGAGACATGGCAACAGGCGGACGGCTTTGCAAGTGGTGGGCGTGGCGTCTTGTAAAACATTGACTCACAGATGAAGCTCAGGCTATGTAAGACGGCTGATAGGGGGGCGTCGACGGGTTTGAGAGACATTGATAGAAACAAAAGAAAACAAAGGAAGAAAGAGAGAATGTGTCCTCAAGTTAATTAGACGAGCTTCTGTAATAGGGTTACGAGCATTATGACTGCACAAACGCAGACAATATGTGATTACTGTTTTGTTAGGGTTACATTATCAAGGGTTGATTGGCCGAGAGACAAGAAACCCTAGAAAACCAAAATGCCACCAGCTGTGAACAAACCCTAAAAAACATATCATGAATACTGTAAGCAGGTGACCCTAAAGCTTGTCTTGGCAACGCTTCACCAACATGTTTATAGGGTGACAAGGCCAATACCACTTGTTGATTGGCTGTAGACCTACTCAGCGTGCGTCCATCTGGGAGGCATGTGATTTCGGATTGTGATACTACGCGCTTTGCTCATAGCCTGAGAAGCGAAGCTAAAGCCATCTGCACGTATGCACAAACACCCAGATGCACAAGCACGCGAAAATCAATTCCAACTCCAAAAGTGCCTGTTGACTTTGTGTTATGGCGGGCTTGTGTTTCAAGATGCAGATCTTATCCCTTTCCCTGGTTACGATCTTGCAGTTTGGGAGGGACAGCTGTCTAAGACCTTTTGCCAGCTGGCAGCATAACAAGGACAACATGACCTAATTTCACGATAATAGGCATAGGAGAGCCAAAAGATACTTTGAGGCGTATTTCCTCTTGTGATGTCCTATAGTAAGTTGTGTGAAAAAAAAACAAAGCCTCACTCAGTTCGAGATATAATGAAATGCGTCAAGTGCAACAGGTGCAGCCAGGTAGAGACATGTCAGAGCAGGCTGTTAAGAGACTTAAAGTGCTGCAGCATGAGGCCAGGGCTGGATCATATGTATTCACAGTGTCTTGCCGGTTCCCACCAAAAGATGCCCCTGCTTTTTCATGCATGCTTTTACGCCCTGACAATAGTTAGTTTCTGTGAGCGGTTATGTATGCATTACTTACACACAGGAGAACAAGCCAGCGACAGACAGACAGACTCCACTAGTAGCAGTAGTAGAGGCTGAGGTCCTTGGCAGTCTCTGGCTCATCATCTCACGACCCAAAAACCTGACATAATGATAGGAACTACGACCCCTTTCTAGCGTCAGTGCGAGGAGGAGGAGGAGGAGGAGGAGGAGGAGGAGGAAAAGGTTGGCTTCCCACTTAGGTGGTACTCTAGCACTCTAGCACTCTATCAATCTGGCTTTTTCTTTGATGAGGACAAGTCATAGGGGACGGACAGCTGTGGCCGGGTGCCGACAGCTGAGGCCACTCTATTCAGTACAGCTAGTGGAGTGTCCTGGGTCCTGTCAAGTGGCACACGCATGCCTTGCTATGGCAGTAGCACATACCAGCCTACTGACGCCATGTATGTACCTATGTACCTATGTATCTATGTATCTGGGTACCTATTACTTGTGTACACAGGTACCATTTTGCCTCTCCCGTGGTACATGCCAGTCTCAGTTTGCTGTTATCTGACGTTGAAGGGTTCTGCCAAACGGAAGCAACGCAGACCGAGGGCAACTGCCTTGCTTCGAAATCTTGATTGTTGACTTTTACAGGCTTGAGGCCTCAATCCATGCGCAACTAACGTGGGTTATTGCCTTTTTTTCTTGCTTTATGGCAACATTTTTTTTTCACTAGCAGCGTTAATCTCCTGAAACTAAACGAACGGGGTAGAATAGTTGAAGCGGGTGTCCAGCGGGTTGACCAGCCCAGCTCTCGAGCTTTTAGGGCCCTGACAGCCATTTTCTTTTTTCAGCCCCTGGAAATCCAATCCAATCCAATCCCACTCCGCTCGATTCCCCAGCCGCCACATAAAAATCGAACAGCCGTGGAAAGAAACAAAGCGTAGGGCGGAAGGTGGGTAGATTTGGCTCCTTCTGTATGTGTGCTGGATGATGAGGCAGTTGCCCCTTCTTATTCTCCTTCCTTCCTGTTCTCTCCGTGCTCTAAAGCCCTGATCTTGATGCATGCACCTTGTTGCCCTTTTCTTGATCTTGAATCTGTGAATGGAAATCGAGAAGAAACGAAAAGAAAACAAAAAAGACGCAGTGGCATTTCTTCGGCTTTACATGCTATGCCCAGCCTTGAATTTCATCCACCCACTGGAATCTTCCTTTTTCTAACATTAGCCAACACATTTCACCTCCACCCAACGTCTGGTAACAGCCTACGCTTCTGGAAGGAACCTTTCAAAAAAAGGGGACGCTCTGTGCCTGAGTAGGGCAGCTGCTCGTTTTGGCTCTAATATATCCACTCTCCACCAGCCCGTTTGTTCCTTGGCTGCGCGTGTCCTCTTTGCCAATTGCATGCAACTGCAACAGCAACAGCAGGCCACGCCAACTCTGCGACTTTGTAACTTGGGCCCCATTTAATCCCGTACAGTCCAGCAACACCCCAAAATCAAGCAGCCAAACGAAATCTAGGCTCCATCTTCTTGCATCAGAATCGATCCCTCTTTAGAATACGCCTATCCATTCATCCATTGCATTGGCTACATGCTCACACGAGATTTCCAAGGCCTCCTTCTCATCCCTTCTTTTTTTTCTTTTTCTTTTTTTTCTTTTTTTAATCTTCCCCTTTGCCAGTACAGGCCCCATCCACGCCCGCCTTGGCCAAGCGGATTGCTCTGCCATTCACTCGTTCGCTGGCTCGCTGTTTTGTTCGCTGTACACACCAGTGTATCACCAGACCATCTTTACTTCACCACGACACGACACAACTCCACTGACCATCGCCGACGCCTGCTACAGTCTCCATCCAAACAACCCAGCTTGTTATCTCCAATCAATACCAGCACCAGCCACTTTGAATCAGTTGCAGGTCTCCATTGCAAAGGCGCATACGTCCTCACCTCGTACCGCACGCGCAAACAAAAAAGCACCCCCCTTCTTCGCCAGCAAACAATCACCAGCCTCTTGCTCTGCACAAGTTTGCGACGCGCCACCGCCGTCATCAGCCATCATGGCTTTCCTCTTCAAGTCAAAGAAGGGCCACGATCGCAATCTGGCCAGTCGCGATGGCGCCACCGGCTCTTCTGGATCCAAAGGCTCCTTTTCACGCTCAACACCAACCGGGAGCCTCAACTCACTAGCCGACGACACTCCTACCGCCAGCCCCGACCAGTCTACCCCTACAGCCGCTCGTAGAGGGCCCGGTGCCGCCGACAATCACAATGTCACCTCCTCTCCTCCACCTGCTCAGCAGCCTCCGGCGCAGCCCGCACCACAGCAACTCCAGTCGCCACAACAGGGCCCGGGCCCATCTCCCGTTCAACAGGCACAACCGCCTCAGCAGCAGATTGCACAACAACAACAGCAGCAGCCACCTTCAACTGATCTACCGGTAAGAAGAAAATCCCGAACAGCCCTGCCCTATCCTATTATCCCTAGTAGCACCATCTCCGGGCTGTGGAGCGCAATTCGTCTTGTGACCCCTTGATCAAAAAAAAAGCCCCCAAGGCTGCCTATTCTCATTGTCTACCCTCCTTTGTTTGATTTCGGCTTCGTCCTTTGCTTTGTTGTGTTGATTCCTATCAACAAACCTTATTTTGTTTCGCTGGCGAATACTGCGACTGCACTTTGATTACCAGTGCAAGCATGGGCTCACCATCACGTAATCTAAACCATTACATTTAACAGCTGACATGTACACCTTGACGCAGTTCCGAAATGTTGGCCCGCAGGCTCCAAACCCGAATGCTGCTCTTTACCCATGGTCACAGCGTCGCTTGACCTACACATCTGCCCACCCGCCTCCGTTCCCAAGATATGGCGCCGCTGTAAACTCTGTCGGCTCAAAGGAAGGCGACATCTACATCATGGGCGGTCTCATCAACAGTACAACTGTAAAAGGTGACTTGTGGATGATCGAGGCCGGTGGAAACCTGTCTTGCTACCCGTTAGCGACCACTGCTGAAGGCCCAGGCCCCCGCGTCGGCCATGCCAGCTTATTAGTAGGCAATGCCTTTATTGTTTACGGCGGTGATACCAAAATTGAAGAGAACGACGTTCTCGACGAGACTCTCTACCTCTTGAACACATGTAGGAATATCTCTTGTTCCGTATCAGCATATATATTGACATGCTAACTGCTGCTAGCTACTCGTCAATGGTCGCGTGCACTCCCTCCCGCCCCGAGGCCGTCCGGCCGCTACGGACATACTCTCAACATCCTTGGCTCCAAGATCTATATCTTTGGTGGCCAGGTAGAAGGCTTTTTCATGAATGATTTGTGTGCCTTCGATCTCAATCAGCTTCAAAACCCGACAAACAAATGGGAAACCTTGATTTCCAACACTGAGCTGGCCTCTACTCCTTCCACTATGCCTTCTCCCAGAACAAACCACACCGTTGTGACTTTCAACGACAAGCTTTATCTGTAAGTTGTGGATTTGTGCTATCTGCGTGGAAGACAGGAGCTAATGACGCGTGATAGGTTTGGTGGAACAAACGGGTATGAATGGTTCAATGACGTCTGGTCATATGACTCCAACGTAAACAAGTGGTCCCAGCTTGACTGCATCGGATATATCCCCGTTTCTCGTGAGGGACATGCTGCCGCGTTGGTCGACGACGTCATGTACATCTTTGGTGGGCGTACTGAAGAAGGCACTGATCTCGGAGATCTTGCTGCGTTTCGAATTACCACGAAACGGTGGTATACCTTCCAGAACATGGGACCGTCGCCCTCGCCTCGCTCCGGTCATAGTATGACAAGTGTTGGCAAGTCAATTGTTATTGTGGGAGGAGAGCCTAGCTCGACGACCAACCCTATCAATGACTTGGGCCTAGTATATGTTCTGGATACAACCAAGATCAGATACCCCAACGACAATCAAACTCAGCGTGGCCCCCCTGCTCGCAGAACCAGCAATGATACGGCCCCGAATCAAGGCCCTGGTCAACGGGCCATCAAAGACGGAGCTCCTGGACCTGGTCCAGATGGTAGAAGACCGGGACCTCAGATGATTGGATATCAACATGGGCCCAACGGTGCTCAACCAAACGGAGGTCCTAATGGACGTCCTCCTAGTCGCCCGGCAAATGCCCCCCCAGGAGGTCCTAACGCCGGGCCCAATGGACCCATGAACGGTGGTCCCGGTAGGCCTAATACTAATCAAAATAATGTCGGCAATATTGGTCGCGCCAGGGGTGCCTCATCTGATCGCGACTTTGCCAGCGGTCAATCCCCCGTCTCCCGGGAACCTACAAGCAGGGATGGCGATGTGTCTGCCAATGGTCGACGGACCCCCCAATCCAGATCTGGCTCCAAAGCAGAACAGCATGCCCCTGAGGGACCTCGTACCAGATCTGCTCAGGGTCGAACGGGCCGCAACCAAGGATCGGTTGATAGTACTCATGCCAATGACCAAAATATGAAGACCGCTGCGGCCGGTGCGGCTGGTGCAATGGCAGCAGCAAATGCTACGGCTTCAGCGCCTTCGGCAAATGGCCCCTCGTCTGCCACTACCTCGGTTGACAACTCAAGCCCGAACGACGCTAACAAGACACCTACTCCGGCCAATCTTCCTACTCGACAGCCTAGCAATTCTGTCAACCGTCGGTCTTCTATGCGCAACTCCCAAACAGTTACCCTACTTAAAGAGTTGGATTCAGCCAGAAATCGGAATGCCTGGTATGCTTCGGAGCTTGAATTAGCGCGCAAGGCCGGTTATTCGCCCACCTCCTATATGGGTGGTCCTATGCTAGAAGGACGTGCTGCCGAGTCGTTTGACGACGAAGACAAGCCTCTTATTGAAGCATTGTTGGCCATGAAAAGTGAACTAGCAGCCGTGCAAAGCTCCGTCGATAAACAGTCAATCCTGGCATCCAAGCAAATTGCCGAAGCAGAAAAACAACGAGATGCTGCTATTCAGGAAGCAGTCTATGCAAAGGCAAAGCTGGCTGGCCTCACTGGCAGTGCCGCCAATACTCCCCAGCCCGACGACCGAGAGGATAGTGATCGTCATGATGAGATCAGTCGACGCCTGGCTTCTTCTCTCAGCATGCAAAAGGATATGATTCTTCAAATCAACAATTTGAAGGCAGATCTTGAAGTGGAGAGAAAGGCCAGGAAGCTGGCGGATGATACTACTCTAGCGAGCCAAAAGCGCATGAGCGAGCTTGAAGCATATAAACAGATGACGTCACCTGAAGTTGAAAGACTGAAAGCCGAGCTTCACTCATTACAACGCGAGTCCCGGGAACAAACTGTCCTATACACAGAAACTTTAGCGGCAATGCAGCTTCTTCAGGTGGAAAAGGATGAGCTTTCAAACAAGTACAATGATGGGGTCAGTACGTCGAAAGATACTTCTGAAACAATATCCTCCTTAAAGGCTGCTGTTTCTGCATCAGCAGAAACCAAGGCACACATGGAAAAGCTTTATGCCGATGAGCGGGCTCTGCGCGAAGAGGCCGAAGCCAGGCTGTCAAAGCTTTCTTCCGAGCATGAAGCCCGTGTTTCCGAGGTTGCTTCTCTTTCCCAGCGTCTCCGGGATGCCGAGGCCATGGCTGAGAAGTATGCGCAAGAAGCAGATGCGCATAAAAAGGCCATTGTGTCAGGGTTGGAGAAGATGGAAGCGCAGGATTCACCCAGGAGTCTTCAATCAGAATCCGAAAAGCTTGCTGTTATCACGGCCCAGCTGGCCACTGCTACTGGCTTGGTGAAGAAATACCAAGAGGAGGCCAACACGGCTGCCGATAAGCTTCGTGGTGCTGAAGAGCGCATTGCTGGTCTGGAGGCTTACCAGGAGCAAACCAGCCGGGAAGGCGTTGGTATTCGCAGACAGCTGCAGTCAACGCTTAAAGAGACCCAGTCTCTGCAGGCCACGATTGCCGATCTCAAGAATCAACTTGCTGCTCAGCAACTTGAGACAAACGCCATTACGATCCAGCATACCACTCTCAAGGATATTCTCAGCGAACGCGGCATTAGCCCGGCCAGTGGTGGAAAGTCCAAGAACGGTTCCCGTGCTGTTTCCCCCGAGCAGCAGGCTCGTCTGAAGGAGCTTGAATCTCAACTCACGGAAGCCAACAGTGCCCACGAAAAGACCAAGCAATCCCTGAACTCGCAGCTACAAGAGTCGGTTGCCCACTACCGCGATAAACTCACGCAACTGGAGCAGGATTACAACTCTGCTGTTCATTATGTGCGAGGCACTGAGAAAATGCTCCAGAAGTTGAAGGAAGAGCAGACGGCGTACAAGAACGAAAACAAGCGTCTCAAAGCTGATCTTGATAGCTTTGAGAAGAAGCTGTCTACTGCCACAGCAGCCTCTTCCAAGGCCAATGATTGGAGCAAGGAGCGTGCCGCATTTGAGGGCCGCGTTGAAAAGATGCAGACTGAGATGCGGGCGAATATTGTTGAGCTCGAGGACAAGTTGGCTACTGTCACCAATCAGCTTAGTGAGGCAAAGGCTGAGCGCTCCGCTGCCATTAGCTCTGCTGAAGAGCTCAACCTGAAGATGATGTCTGCTAAGAACGACTTGCAAACGCTGCAGGAGGAGAACCAGCTGCTGGAGCGCCGTGCCCTGGATGCCGAGCACAAGGTTTCGATGTTACTTGATCAGGTCGAGTCATCAGTCGACAACTATCGTCGCCGCAGCCGTCAGGTTACCAGCTTCAGCGGGCCTCCTGCCACGGAAACTAACGGGTCGGCCGTTGTCTCTCCGGTGACGCCCGTGACTGTTGTCGAGCCCACCATCACCATGACCGAGGCAGTCAATGATCCCGATCGTGAAAGCTTTTACGGCGCTCCCGGAGGTGGCATTGGCAACCGCAACAGTGCGGCACTGGATAGTCTTGCATCAGAGCTCGAAACGCTGCGCTCGCAATGGGAAGCCACTAACAAGAATTACCGCTTGAGCAATGCTTTTGAGTTTGAGACTCAGCTTTCCGCCAAGAAGCCTGATGATGTCGCTGGTCTGGGTATCAGCGAGAGCCTGGCTGACTGGCGCAAGAGATTGGACATGGAGGAAAAGGAGAACGGGACCAAGGAAAAGTAGAAGGGGAACACAATCACTGATTGGCAATCTTTGCTTGAAACCCTTCTTGATTACCTGTGAATCCATTTCTTTGCTCGCATTCACCACGGCTTCTGTTTAGACGCATTTCACGACCTTGCCATGACGATTACTGTGCACTCCAAAAGGACGGGTGTTTTGTTTTCTGTCGCTTCTGCCTCTTCTGCATTGCTTCTCTCTGTTTCGTTGCTGTTGGTCTTGCACGCGTCCATCACTATCACGCCTCCCCCCCAAGTCCCGTCCCGTGCTGCTTCTATGCATCAATCTATAGCGGCGAGACCTCTACGCCGAGGGTGCTCGACTGCGTCTTTCTTTGTCTTGTTCTTCTGCATGCTGATTCCTGGATTTGGCCTGTCCTGTTGTTTGGGACCACCCCCCCTTTTTTTTTGCGACTATTGTTTGGCCTTGGTGATGGCCATGGACTTTTTTATACTGCGGGATGTTTGTTCAGGCGGTGGACTGCGAATCTTGTTGAGCTCTGTCTGCTTTCTTCTGGTCTGATTTCTTGAGCGTTTGTCATTGGTTTCGTTGTCCGACTTGCGGGAGGGCGGGGAAGGGGAAGGGGATTCTTATGATTTGCGCTGCGCTGTGCTGTGCTGTGCTCAGCCATGGCACAGGATATAGCCTATGCTAGATATATCTCGTGCTGTTGTTGCGTTGTCGTTGGTTTTTTTGTTGTTGCTGTTGCGTTGTGCTTTTTTTATTTTTGCTGTTTCTATATTGTTTTATGTTTATTACTACAGGCTTTGGTCGTTCATGGTGCTGCTTTGTTGCTTCTTTCTTTCTTTTTTTTTTTCTTTTTCAGGGCCTCGCTAGCCCAAGCCATGGTTTATTCTCTATTGTTTGTTATCCATATGCCAGTGTTGTGTTCTTGTGTATTGTGGCTGTGGCTGTGGTGTGTCTCTTTGTAGATCTACATACATAGGTAGGTAGGTAGGTACACGTATATGTCGTCTACTGTTCCTGCTGAGTAATCATGGCCGTGCGAGATGGACGTCCGAAGGCTTATGAAAAATGCCCCGCCCCTGTTGGACTGTTGGACTTCGGCATGGCGGCTTTTATCGGCGGACTGCGAGGTGCAACAGTGCGGCTTAGCGACGTAGGTACTTGGCAGGTACTTGCATAGAGAGGTACATGCGTACATATGTACCCTCATAGGTCTCCCTCATAGGTCTACCTGCCCCGTATGTCTAGTCAAACGGCGTTGGGGGAAGGTGCATGTGCATGCAACGGAACAAACAGGCAACAACCGTAAACATTTATGGGGAAGTCCTAAAATGAGGGGCATATTGATGTGCAATAAAAGCTGGGCAAGAACTCTTTTGCCAATCCCATCGCCAAAGAACACGATATTCACTTTGCTTAGGGTTCTGTCATAAGACGACAGCTTGCCCGGATTTCTTTTAAGCCACGTCACGGGATAATACACTTCATATATTCAACAATGCCTCTTTCAAGCTGGATTGAAATCGACGACCAGAGCGGTTTCTCGCTCGAGAATCTGCCTTTTGGCATCTTCACCACCGACAGCGACGCACAGCCGCGTGTCGGCGTCGCCGTCGGTCAACACGTCCTGGACATGGCGCAGCTAGCGTCGCACGCCGACTTTGCTCAGGTCTTCCCCATGCTGCCCGCCGACGGGGCTGTGTTCCGCGCCGCGTCGCTGAATCCGTTTGCTGCGCTGGGCCGGGCGGTGCACCGCGGTGTGCGCGAGCGGCTGCAGGACATTCTACGGACCGACACGCACTACGGCAGCTTCCTCCGCGATGACGCGGCGTTCCGCGCACGCGCACTCGTGCACGGTAGCCGCGTCGCGCTGCAGCTGCCCGTCGAGGTCGGCGACTACACGGACTTTTTCGCCGGCTACCACCATGCCCTGCACACGGGCACCATGTTCCGCGGCAGGGCGGATGCGCTACAGCGCAACTACCTGCATCTGCCGGTGGCATACCATGGGCGAGCGTCGAGTGTCGTGGTCTCGGGAACGCCTGTTCGGCGGCCCAGGGGCCAGATTCTGGAGGCTGCGCCTGGGGCTGTCGGGTCTGCGATGCCCGCTGCTGGAGCTGGGGCTGAGGCTGGGGCTGGGGCTGTGGCAACGGCGCCTCTGACAGGGCTGTCTCGCAGACTTGATTTCGAGCTGGAACTCGGCTGCATCATGGCGAAGGGAAACACTCTGGGCGAGTCTATTTCTGTCGACGAGGCGGAAGAGCACATCTTTGGCTACGTCCTGCTCAACGACTGGAGTGCACGTGACGTGCAGGCGTGGGAGTATGTGCCGCTGGGCCCGTTCAACGGCAAGAATTTTGCAACGTCCATCAGTGGCTGGGTGGTACTGGCTGATGCGCTGGAGCGCTTTCGGACTGAGCCGCTGGCAATCCAGGGCAAGGGTGACCAGGAATACCTGCGGGAGGCAAATCCCAAGTCGGTGTTTGATATCTCCCTGGAAGTTGTGTTGAAAGGTGAGTTGTCTTTTTTTTTTTCTCCCCTCCGAATCTGTTTTATGCATACCATGTTGGATTGTACTTTGCCCCCCTCTGGTCTTTGGCCTCTGAACCTCTGGCCTCTCTACCTCCTTCCCCCCCCCCCCCCTTTTTTTTCTTCCCTGGGCCGGGATCATCCGGAGCACCCCCCGTCTACACCCCATTCCCCCCCAACAAAACCAAA
>JADILG010000545.1:0-15728 GCA_017591655.1 Thielaviopsis populi
GTTTATTTGTAAAGGGGAAAAAGAGAAAGAAAAAAGAGAAAAAAGGATATAAAAGAAAAAAAAAGGGGGGGGGGGGGGGGGGGAGCCACTGAAGTTTTATCGGATTTGATGTTGGCGGCGTTGGCTGAAGGGCTAGGAGGAAGCCAGGAGCCAAGGAGTCAGTCAAGTCAGGGATGTTGTTGTCTACCGAGCTTGTTAGCTACAGCGGAGAAGATCAACGTCAAGGAGGCGAAAGGCAAGATGAGGAGAGGAGAAATAGGACAAGGCACAAACAGAGAGAAGTACAGTGACAGTGAGGTGAGCGACAGTGACAGTGACAGTGACAGTGAGGCTGGTTTACTGGATGAACAGACAAGTTGAAAAGAAATACAAACGAGACAGAGGCAAAGAGGGGAGAAGATACAAAGTTACAAAACAGGTAGGGCAAGGCAGGGCAAGGCAAAATGGCCAGCGACGAATCAAAACATGAGTAGCACTACCGCCAATGAAATAAGCACACAGAGCAGCAGAAGTAGCAGGTGTGCTAGAAAAGGGCAGGACCGAAAAAGAAAAAAAAAAGTACTCTTTCCACTTTCCGGCCCTGCCTTTGGCTCTGCCTGCATTGCAGCTCAGTTGAATTTAGTTAAGCCCAGTCCAGTCAGTTATTTCAGTCAGTCCAGCCAGTCCAGTCAGTTCAGTCAGTTCAGTCAGTTCAGTCATTTCAGTCATTTCAGTCAGTCCAGTTAGTCCAGTCAGTTCAGTCTAGCCTGTCCTGTCCTGTCCTGTTGGCGAGGCTGGGTGTCAAGTCAGGTCAGGTCGGGTCAGGTCAGGTCAGGTCAGGTGTTATGCTGCCAGCGCCCGACCCAACCGACCCCTCCTCCCCTCTCTATCAAGCTTTTTTTTTATAAACACCTAAACATGCATAGCACATACCAGGGCTCCAGGCTGCTAGAGTCAGATCCAGATCCAGTGTCAAGTGCCAGTGCCAGTGCAGTGCTACAAGATGCAAGACAAGGCTTGAACAAAGAAGAGGGCAGAGTCAGAGTAGAACAGGACAGAAAAGAGAACTGAACAACAGCTAGGACTGGTCATTCGCCACTAGTTGCTCCTTCATTCACTTGCAAACGGGCAAGCAAAGCATAAGATTGACGATATCCAGCGACGACAACACAACCTGACTCGATGCCTTGGGACGAAATAGGGAACAGCACAGTGTTATGCAAGCAGCAGAGTGTGGGTTTTTTTGTAGTTTTTTTTAGGGATTTTTTTTTAAAGCGAAAGCTTCTTGTGTCGTGCTGGTGCCAAAAGAAGGACAAAGAAAAAAAGAAAAAAAAAAAGAAAAAAAAAAGTCTTCTACTGCTCGTCTTTAGACACGTAAACAGAGTCAGCCAGCCCAACCCCAGCCCGGAGACACGACAGAAAGAGCGCAAATAGGCTGAGAAATTAAGCTCAGGGTTGTGGAGCGGGGCACTGGCGGTATTTTCTTTTTTCTTTAATTCTTTTTTTTATTTTTGCCTGGTCAGCAGTTGTCGGTCGGGTCGAGGAGCAGCTGATATTGGAAGCTTGTCATTGGATCTTGGATTTGGCTCGACAAATAACCAGAAACAGCCTACGTATGTCTGGATGTCCGTATGCACGTATGCACGTATGCACACAAGTGCATTGGCGCATCGTGTCCTGGTTGATGTTGCCGTCTCTGAATTGCCTCACTTTATCTGTAGGCGTGCGTGTGTTGTCTTGACAAACATGACCCAGCTTCAGACTCATACTCAGACCCAGACCCAGACCCAGACTCAGATCCAGACTCCAGACTCCAAACTCTATAGAACTTTAGACTCGCACAACCGCTAGCGTAACCACAGCAGACCGCAAATGCGGGCTGCAGTCTTCAGAGCATGTTGACAGATAGTCAACCACACCTTGAAGAAAAAAAAAAGGAACCCCCCCCCCCAAACGAACAAACTCTACCTTGGAAGGAATCGACGCATTTTGAGCCGCCACTTTGTGAGGATTCCACAGCTCAAGCTCAAGCTAACTCGGGTTTCAAAGAACCCAAGGGATCGTGAAACACGTCAGGGGATTCAAACTGTCGAATTGAAGATGGAATCCTAATGCTTGGGTCACTGTAGTGAGTGATGGCGTTGTGGTGATGGAAAAGCCTTGTGAATCTTGATTTGGTATTTGGCATTTGACAGCCTCGTGGTAGTGTTCTTTCTGTACTTTCCATCACACCTTCTAGGTATATTAGGTATTAGTACCTCACACCCAGCCCAAGCCGTTCGTTTCCTTCCCATTCAAGTCGTCATCATACGCATACAGCCAACAAGACAAGACAAGGCAAGAAAAGACAAGTAAGTACGTCTAACGCGGAAACCCACCCTCAAACCCTTGTTGAGCCATTGCCCAGCCGCCAGCCATGGCTCCCATGACTTCCTTTTACAGGCAACTGCAAGGTTCTAGGACGTACGATAGATCTCGTGACCGTCAAAGAGACATGGGAAGGGGGGGGGGGGGGGGGGGGCAGTACAAGCAGTACAAGCGGTACAAGCGTGACAAGCGTAACAAGCATGACAGGCATGACAGGCATTGCAGGCATTGCAGGCATTTCACAGGCATTGCTGTGTAGTGAAGACATAGAGCTTGCTCGGAATGAACAGTGGACTTACTGTAAGTGCCTACATGTATATATAAGCCCATATACAGAGCCAGCGAGCAGGTGCAAGCTTGTGTGTGTCTCTGTGTGTATGTCTATGTGTGCGTCTCTCTCTCTCTCTCTCTGTGTGTGTGTCTCTATGTGTGTGAAACAATTAGCCTATCCGTTCTATGAGGTTTGCAAGTCTCTGTCTTTTTCCTGTTCATATATATTCTTTCTTCTCACACTATACCATCTCTTTAAATCAGCTTTTTCTTGTTTTTCCTCTTCTTTGGCGCAGGCCAACATGAGGCTGAATGTTCAAGCATTGTGCAGTACACGCATGTTGTGTGATACAAATCAGGACCGGTTTCTGAGATAACAGCCTAAGAAGGCCTCACGTATCAGCCAGTCGGGAACGACGCCCTTGGCCTGTCCCAACTATTGCTCCTGTTTCGTTTATCCTTTTCTTCCTCTTTCTCTTTATCCTCCTCCTGATGCTCCTGATGCTCCTCCCACTCCTCCTACTCCTCTTCCTCCCCTTCCTCTTTCCCTTCTTGTTCTTCTGTTTGCTCTCTTTTCCTTTCACTCGTGCAAACAAAAAAGCAAATATCAACTTCGGCCGCAAGGACAAAATTGTCCGTGTCCACGATGCGGCGCTGCCCCGCTTTCTGTGCGTCCGCTTGGACCTAAACCCAGTAAACAAAGCTTGGATCGCAGACAAGACAGCCAGCGGAGGTGAAAGGACCGGGGGTTATTTGCATATACACACACGCAGCTCGCTGGCTGAAGGGAATTGTCTCGCTCTCTAGCCTCTCGTGGCTTATCGTTTTCCCCTCGTGGCTTGTCGTTTTCCTACTTCTCTTTCTCTCTGTGTCTCCCGGTGTGCTGCATCAACGTCACGAGATTCTTACAGGCACTCAAAGACAAGGAGGAAACAGGCAGAAGACGGCGGGCAGGAGAGCGAGGAGTAGGGATGTGACATGTTTCTGTCTGCACGTATAGCATGTAAGTATGTATACATGACTACAACATGCTGTGCTATGCCGTGCTGTCTTGTCAACAATGCTCTTTTAAACGAGTCAAGCAAAACAAAATGCAATGGAAAAGATGCAAATTGAGGCTCACGTGAACACTGCCAGCGACAACGGATCATGTCGCTTCAATAGGAGGTCGGGAGACCCGCCATCCTCTTGCTATTCCGCCTTTGTTTTTGTCTTTCCTTGCTGGCGTTCTTGGTTTTTCCTTGTTTTCGTTCTCTTGTGCTCTCATTCTCCTCCTTTCTGGCTGTCTCTCATTCATGTCTGAGTACATTGTTGGTGTCCATATATGCTTGTGCCCCTCCCCCCTTGCATCGTAGCAATTAACGATAGGAGGACAGCAGGGCGAAAGAACACTACACATGACAACACAGAAAAACAACAAGACGGACGAAACGAGGCTCTCAAGCTGCTCGGACCTGTGTCGCCGAAACTGCGAGCTGGATTCTTGGTGCCTCGGCGTCATTGTCCGGGCATTTGGCTAAGCGGGGAGTAAGGGCGGGGAAAGGTAGTAGTAATACCAAATCAGGTTAAGAAGGGAAGCAGAGAGGGGTGGTGGGTCACGTCCTTTTTTTTCGTTTATTTATTTTTCTTTTTTTTCTTCTCTCTCTCCCCGAGTCTCTTCAGCTTGTAGCCAAGTACCTTGCTTACGTACATATTGTTCCCACCCAATGTTCCTAGACAGTTAGCGGGCTATAGGAGGCTCTTTCCGTGCTTGTCTTGCCTTATTGTAAGAGCTTTCCTTTTCTGTTCTTTCCTTTGCTTCTTTCCTGTTTCTAAACGACACTCAAAAGACGTACCGTGTCTTCATCTTCACAGGAATGTACATGTACATACACATACACATACACATACACATACACTTATGTACATACATACAACTGATCTGCTATTACATGTAGCAATGTATGTATCGATACATGCAGCAATGTACGTAGTAATGTATGCATCTCCACCTTTGCATTGGAGCCTCAACCGCTACCAACCACCACTACTACTAACTATGCTGCCATTAAAGCCGTCCAATGTCTTTTCTATACTCGGAACACTGCATTGGGCCATGCTCAGCTTGTACGTATCCAGTACATCCGCTTTGCTACACAGCATTGCATTATCATGCCCCTCCATCCTCTAGCAAAATGTCACACATCATATTTCTTTCGCTGTCATTTTGAGCCTGCAATTGTTTTTTTTTCCTTTTTTTTCGTTTTGACTTTTTTTTTTTAAAATCTTTTTTGTCTCTCGTTTTATTGGCAAAAGGAGAAATCTTCGGATCCGAAGTGCTCTCTCTCTTTCTCACACACACACACACACACGGAGAAGAGTACTACAAATCTCTCAAATCTCCTGCTTTCTCTCTCCCTTGTTCTCTCTTCTGTCCTGTCTTCTCCTGGCCTTGCCTCAGTTGGAATGTACTAATGTTAGAACTCAGTCGGGCTTTCGTTTCCCTTGATGGTCATTGGCCTGTTCACAGGAGACGTCTTTGGGCCCCTGACTGGACGATCTATAATCCCATATCAAACATCACAGAGCCAGGAACGTCACGCGACGCCTTGTCTTGAGCCATACAAGGTCACGTGTACATACTAATACCGTATATTCTCACCTACTTACATACGTTGCATAAGGATAATCCCCGTTCAAGACAAAATCAAGTTCCTAGGGGAGGTTAGTCTTCTGGCTCGTGTGACGTGAATGAGAAAACCCTCGTACTTGGAAAAAATTGTGAAATGAAGACGACAAACAGACAAAACGGACACCAACTAGGGTGAGACAACCTGCGTCTATTTTGTCTCTATTCATTAGGCTTCGTCGTCAAAACCTCCGGTTTCTCTTCCCGCAGCAAGTCCTTCTTGGGCCAAAAATATTATCCCTCCGTTGTCCAAACTTCAAAATTCAACAAGAACTGGCCGTTCCAGTCTCTGAACTGACTTAAATTTGAGGCCAGCTGCAGCTCATTGGCTTTACATGTCGTTGGCGACATGTCCCAAGCACCCAACGTTGTATACATATATACTACCTGTACGTATTTGTATGCGGGACTGCAAGACAAAGGCCACAGTACAGTACAACACAGCACAGCACAGAACAGCACAGCCGGTACGTTTTCCGTCTCAAATTGTGAACCTATGATCCAAGTTGCCTTTTGGGTGAAGAATTTCACCAGGACGTTACAGCCAATGCCACGGTTAATAGAGCAAATATACGCCTGGCATGAAGAACGTCCAGCCTTTGTTATTCTCTTCTGTGTACAGTCACAGCATTTCTATTACAACAACAATCACGGGTTGGTAATTATACAGGGGGGGCCAAAAAAATATAGTCATCATTTTAATGGGCGCTTCAAACTGCCTATGTGGCTCGGCCAATCCCAAGCGGCCAGAGGGGAAGCGGCAAGTAGCATGCATGCCTAAAAAGGACTCATACAAGATTACACGAAATGATATGTACGTTGACCTGGAGCAATAACCCAAAAGCTTGCTGTCACACCTCCTGCCTTTGCTGAGAAGGGGGACCACGGTATTTGCTGTGCTGAAGCAAAAGATGACACTTGGGACTTATGTAGATGAAAGAAGTCCCCTATCGAGGCTTCCGATGTGAAATGTACGTGAGGATAGCTGGAACCAACCAACAAAAGCTAGGGTACTACAGTACATTCTTTCAAGTGCTAGTGACAAGTGACAGTATATCAACAGTACAAAAGCGATACGCATAAGTCACTTCCCTCACTGTCATGGAAAATGGGACAGCTCGTGAATGCAGTAAGTAGTTGCCTGGAGATTGAACCTGCCCACCAAGCCCGTGATTACTCATAGTTTTCATGCTGTGAAAATTCTCCTTCTTTCTCTAGCTTCACAAAGGACTCACCATCACCACTCGAAGCTCTGACAAGCCAGGTACCAACATCCCCGACTGTCACCCCCCTCGTCATCCCCCTCATCTCAACCAGATGCGCGAGTGCAGCCGTCCCATATGGCCGACCACTCTCACTTGCTCACAGACCGCCCTCTGCACTCCGTCACGGGGTTTATCTGGAGATAACCGCAAGAGTGTGGGGACTATGCAGCTCAGACTCTCCGAGAAAAAAAAAGTCTTGCTAATGTGCATTTTCCCCAGATCACTGCGACGTCGATGCACCGCTCTCGGCCCATCGCCCTAATTTGAAGCTGAGGGCAACGGCAATGATGACTAAGCATATCAGAAGCGTCAGCTTTGTGGCCCGCTCGATGAAACCTTTGCGCTGTATCTTTCAGCACTGCGCGACAATTTATGTCATATAAAAATAACCATCGTGCCAGATATCCGATATCGTGGCTTTTGCTGCATATCTCATATTTGCGCATTTGCGTGTGTGTATGTGTGCATGTGTGCAACTGCGCCCTTGCCCCGCACCTCCTCACTTGATGTGCATTCTTCCTGGTGCAAGGTGTTGTGCAAATGTCTGCTATGATTACCAGAATGTTTAGGACACTGTATCTCGAGGTCATTCTGACAATACCACAATGAAACCGAAGCCTGCTTTGCTGAGACAAAGCGACGCTTATCTTAGCTTCATCCTAGTTCCGTTGCTACTAGAGCTCCTGGTCAGTTGGTGTAACCTCACTTGAATTCTTTTGTTTTTGAGACTTTTCACTCCAAAGGCCATCACAGCATTGTGCTTTCTTTATACAATAGGAAATAAAGCTATAGCATTTGAATCTCACTGCTACTCGTATATGTTTCATCGAAGGGGCTTGCTCGACAACAAGCCACAACGAAGTATTCGCAAAGAGGGCCTGAGACCATCAAATACCTCTCTGTCCATACCTTTCTGCGTCAACATTGGTACTTGTTTCTCAGGCACAATCTCTGTGAGTAAAGACTTAACTGGAGACGTGGCTGATATTCCGTAACGTCTATTCGAAGATCAATGACAGGCAACTATGATCCCAGCTGTCAAGAACTCCTGATGGACGAGCAATCTGTCACCACCACATGAAAATCAACCCGTGTGTAGGAAGGATGGGCCATACAACTACCAAGTAACAACGCACACGAACCATGACTCCTTCAACTGCCGAGCCGAGATCCCAAGACCATCCAATACAACTGCACACATAAGCTCACCTACGAGCTTAGACTAGACGTGGGTTCTGACCCGCCGAGCCCCTTCTGTGTAGGTGCATATCCATACAACACTGGAGCTGACTCTGTCTCGAAGGCGCCCGCTGTGCTGGCAGCCCCTCCAAGCACTGTGTTAGGCCTGGGTGCTTGCGTGTATGAGTTGTATGTTTGGATGCGTGTCCGCATGTCCGCGCATGTCCGCATGCCGAAGCGATTGTTGGCTGCAGCAAGGTTTCTCAATACAGAGAATAAGGACGCGAAGGAGTGGCAGCATGGGAGCATGTGAATGCAGGTATCGGGGGTATTTACATACTAAGCTACCGAGCCGTAGTTGATTCTCATTCATACAAGACTCTTTGAAACGCATGCGATCTTGGGTATGGCTTCATATCAGACCATTGTTCTGTATTGGCCAAGGGCAGTGACTAAGAATGTGAGCGGACTTGAGAAATTTGAAATTAGAGTTTGAGATTGAGCATGGGACCTGATGCGGCTTGCATGCTTAGTACAAACATGCACACATATAGATGGAGCTGGGGATAGATCTTGCTCACTATTGATGATGAAAAAAACAACAACATATAATATACCCGTGGATACACAAACCATGCATCCATCAGCTTCGAAACAAAAAAACAAAGTGCGCGAACCGGGAGTCGAACCCGGAGCTAAAGCATTCTTCTTTGAGTCAATCTCACAGACCACTCTCGTGGGAAGCTCTAATGTTACCGCTACACCATCCGCGCTTTCCTGAAGGAGATTCGTTGGTGGGGTGGCTCAATATGTGTTCATGAATCCTTCTTACACTGCTGATTGATGGAGAAAGAATGCAACAGAGCAAGGAAGGACTAAAGAGCTGTCGTTGATATGGAGCAGAGGGTTATATGAGCTAGGGTTTGTGATGGCTTTGTTGTGTTACACAAGAAGAAGCGATATGGTTACTTGCTTCTTGGCCTCTCGAATATACATGATGATACTGGTTCGTAGGAAAAGTCTTAAGCCATCTCGCTCTACTTTTGGGACTGTGATAGTAACAGCTTTGCGATATCATATGTAGAAGGTGACAGGTGGCTTCAGTCGACCAGTGGCCAGCGGATCAGTTGATACTTGTGCAGGCCTGGCGAGACAGGTGGCTGGAGATATGCATGCGTATAACTACAGCTGACACACAATGGCAAGAGACATGGAGCGGCTGGTGACACCTGCACGGCAGAAGAAGTAATATATTCGACACATGCAAGGTCGAGCAGACGTGATATGGTCTAGATTCAGCTGCGACAGTCGACACAAGATGAGGCTCATGGCAGAGTCTCCGAGTTCTGGTTCCCGAGCCATCTTAAAGCCTCTATAAAGGTCGAAGTATATGATGTTTCCTTTGTCCTGGGGCTTGTTTGTGGACTTGGGGAGTGAACCCTTGATGGGCTATTGTAGACCCTTGATTAGTCATCCGGAATTCATTTACCAAATTGGCACAAAGTAAACAAAAACATAGAGTGTCGACAAATTCGTTACGTTGTCAAGATCTTGACATGTAATCATTGGACAAGCAAAAGGCCGTGAAATACACTGACGAACTATCGGGCGCATTATCCGCACCCGAGATCACACAGAAAACAAAGTTTTGATGCATAACGAACATCTGGAAAAATACTTTCGTGTCGAGTCCCAACTTGCTTGTCCAACCAGGGTTTCAGTCTCACATCACCACATCAACTTCGCCTACGACAAGGACGGTTGCTCTGCATATGAAATCACGTCACTTGAAGGGATAAACACCAGATAACTTGGTGATTCTGGCACCATGGCTGATCACGCCCATCCTGACCGGGCGCCTCCTCCCGGCTCCACACGCACTCGCGCCCTGGGCACTTCGGGAATTCGTAGGAATCTATTCACCGGATCCGTGGTGCGGCGTCCAACATCTTCATCGAATGCATCTTCAGCCAGCACAGCCTCGGCAAACGACGAGAATGCACGACTGGCTCCGGCAGCGGGCGGCATGGTCAATGGCAACGGGGCGGCAAACACGGCACGCTATTCGAACCCGGTTGCTTCTACGCCCATGTCCGCCGGCGCTGTATCTGCTGGCGCTGGCCAGTTTGGAAACGTGCTCGAGGCTGCGCAGTCGGGTCAGCTGGTTGTGCGGGACAAAAACGGCGAGGTATACATCCCGGACACGTCGGTGGATGACGAGGCTGATTTGGCCCTCCAAGAGAGAGCTGATAGAGAGAGTAAGTCGATTGCCAGAGGTTATGGCAGCGCATGATATACAGAGCAGATGAAACGGCCAGGAAAAAGAGGACGTGTGCTAAACTATCTGACTTTCATGCCTTTTCCCGATGATTAGAAGATAGACAGAGGCTGCGCGAAGCCGTAAAGCATCACCAGATGACGAGGTCTATAGGAACTGCCCAACCAGATGGTGAGTCCATTCTTGTTCCAATCTTGCTTCTCACACACTGCTAATACCGGTCGCTGTGACAGACGAGCTTCTCACTGAGGTCAAGGCCAGCTTACGAAACAGAGTGGCTGCATTGGAAGATGACGAGTGGATGTTTGCTCCTAGCAAGAACATGCATAGATAAGATAAGATAGACCCGCGGCCAGTCACTAACAACCGTTACCAAATAACTGTAAATACTTTAACCGCTGTATTTGATTCACTTGCTTCGTAATGGTATTCTATCTTGTGCCAAGCACTCTTTTGTTCTGCTGTGCCTAATCCAAGCCCTCGGGCACCGGAGCTTCGACTCTTTTGCTCAACGGAATGCCCATCTTCTTTGGGGCTGCAGCTGGCGGCGCCCCGCCAAAGAGACTGCCCATCATATCCATCAGCGGGTTATGCTGTCTCGGTCTCTGAATCTTAAAGTACATTTCAGCAATACCATTCAACGCCTCTTCCCACATGTCTGTCGTATCCACAAGCAGGCTTTCGTACTGCGACATCAGACCCTTGTACATTTCCGCGTTCCCAGTCTGCACCACTGCCAGTAGCAGGCCCAAGAAATTTAACAGCGGCAACGATGGGAAAATAGGCACTGAATAGCCGGCTCCACTGCTGTTTCTGGCCTCAACATGCTCAACGGCCAGTGCCGGGTTATCCGCTGACAGCGCAGTCGTAAAGACGCGCAAGGCTGTGTGGGCGCCGCGCACATTGGCCACGAGCAGGTACGGGAGCACTGCGCGGCTGGCATAGATGGCGGCATCGTGCGGGCTTCCGCTTTCCTTGTACCATATATGTTCCAGACGGCCGAAAATTTCGGGTGATTCTTTGGTGCCAAGCACCAGGTGACGTTCGGCTTCGTAGGCGACGTGCTCCTCGGCATAGAGAGAGCCGACGACGTGGTGGAGTTCTGGATCGCCAGCGGGGAATTCGCCAAACTTCGCAGACCAACTATAAAGGGATGAGCAGGTGTTAGTCAGAGCCTTTGACACAGTCAAGGTAGAGGCAGGCGTCCAACCATACGACATCACAAGAAACTCCCAAGCTTCAAAAGGAAATACAATGGACCAACATACCTTAGCATCTCGCCAATATAGTTCTTGCGTGTGGGCTCCTCGCTGTCGAACAGGCGCAGACATGCCAACACCTTGGCTCTGGAGTTAGCATCAGGCTTCAGCTTCGCCTGCACAAACACATCCACCATCAGAAGGCACAGATCGCCGCCGCTGCCGCCCTGACCAGCCTTGAGGAGCGCCTGTGCCACCCGGAACAGCAGGTCTATCGCAGCCTCCCAGTTCTGCGCTTTGATGTGGCGCGCGGCGACCACACGCACTTGTTGCTGGGCTTCATAGAATTGGCCCTCGGCGATGCGTGCTTCGAGGCGACTAATGATCTTGTCGATGCGGCCACTCATGGCTGGTTAGGTCGACGTTTTGGGGATAGTCAGAAGAAAGCGATCGTAGGCTCGACAATGTTTGGATGCAAGTTTCGTGTGTGTCGTGGCTGGATGTTGTTAGTTCTTGAGCTGAGAAGTGTAACATTGTCGTTGGGGCGGGGCCGCAGCTCTGCCTAAGCTTTTGGGTCGTGGGGCGGCTTAACCACGGCTAATTAAGCTAGACGTAGCAACCCTATGGTGACAACCCTAATTGGACTTGACCTTGATCATGATCAAAGATGGTGGCACAGAGTGGTGTAGATATTGTGTTGGATTCTTTGGTTATTGTTCCAACACTGAGGTATGATCAGTCAATTTTATTTTTTCAGATATCAACAGTTGTCATATAGGTGGTAGTACAGGTACTGCTGCTCTTGATGCAAAAAGGTCTATCGACGTTGAACACAATGTAAAAAAAAGAATAGCCAAGGAAATACAGCTACAGATCTCTGTGGCGGGAGGAGGTCTGTATAGCTACACATGGTAGAGGAAAAAGAAAGCTGATGTTGGTACAAAAGATATGATGGATATAGGGAGAAGACAAGCAAGAGTACAAGAGGGCCAGCGCATGATGGGCATATGACCTTGTCAGAAGAAACTCTCCTGGACTATGCATCGGTTGCTTCCTTATGACGAAGAGCTCTTGAGACGTGCAAGCAGACGCTCGCGGATCAGCGTGCTAGCAACCTCCGAGCCGTGATGCAGTAGCACAGCACCAAAGATGGCCTGGATGGCACTGTTCAGCACAACATGCTGACCAGAGGCACTGAGGTTCTCAGGCTAAACGTACACAAATATAGTTAGCAAAGCAGGCTCTCTCTAACAGTACAAAGACTCCGCATCAGATATGACATAAGACATAGGAACCTACCATACGCGGCTTCCACCGCAGGACTTTGAGCAGGCCAACTTCCAGGGCAACACGCTCAATGTTCTCTATGGACGCAATATCCTTTGGCTGCTCAAGCGAGAGGTTGTCCAGACTGGCCAATAGAGGGTTGTTGAAGGGCTCGCGACCGTATTCATCAGGCCCTGATACGGAATCCTTGGGTGCTGAGGTAGCGATTGCCTTGGCGCACTCGTGCATGATGGCCATACGTCCTGTCAATACAAAGAGGTTAACAATGGGACTTTCAGGTGATGTTTTAACAGCAGCCACCCGCTTTCATTTCGCCATTTAGCATCAGCTGTACGTACCAACATATGCCAATCGGTCGTTCATGCCTCGTCTTCCCTGATCAAAACTCTTGTGTGTCACTGCCAACCACTTGAGCTCATCTGGAAGCAGCCGCGAACCGTCGCGGCCCAGAAGCCGGTTGTACATGATATCCAAAAGCTCGGGATTGTCATTTACCACCCACTGTGAGCGGCTGGGATCCTTGGTAATATGTGGCGAGAAGGGCGCCTTCATGCCCTCGGGCGTGTACGACCAGCGCGGCCGGGGGTTGGCGTTGTCGTTGTTAACCTCGTCCCGGAGGGCTGTGCTGGTCGAAAGCGTGCGGCAGGCCGAGGTACTAATGACATTGCGATGCAGTCCAGCACACATGATGCGCCGGGCAGCAAGGCCGGAAGATATCCGCGTAGCCATGCCGTAGATCTGGAGTGGGTATGTGAAGGAACGAGGAAGAGCGAAGGTAATCGAAGGCGGGGTGGGTGTGATGGTAGGCGACAATCAATTGGAGCACTGGCAACGGTAAATAAAAGTCTCCTTGGCTGGAGTAGAAGGGTGTGTGAGGATCCTTCGGAAGGCGGACCGGGGCTCGGGTTAGTCGACAACTCACGACAAAGGCTCTCACACAATCGCACCGGTCTAGCTTCCCAAGGTTGAAGCAAAAGATCGCGAAACAACTTTTCGGCCGTCTATTCAAGTCACGTGAGCGGAGTGATAGTGGGGCACATTTTCGTAGACTAGGGTTATAGGTACTCGAGGGTTATTGGGGGACCCTTTTTTAAGATGCTCTCCAGCCACCTTGAAGAGCTAGCTTTCGAGCTCCATGCTTCATCTGTTTTGTTTGTAGAGTTAGTTATTCACCATTACAGGCGGATTACCAACTGCCAACTCTTGATCATCATTGGTTTCTCATCGACAGCCTCTCTGTGTAGCGTTCGGGAATCAAATCTTCACCCCTGACGTGCTCATAGCCTCAAATATCCTCGCAATGGACGCGATGCCCAAGCCAGCTGAGCGCAAAGCTGCACCTCTCCTTGCCAACAAGCTCGCATCTGTGCTACCCAAAGGCTTCAAATTTGGCGTGTATCACGTCTCGACACCACCGACACCAAGAGACCCTCTCTATTCTCCACCGCCAAATCAGAAACCGGACAAGACATACTGCGAGTCCCACTTTCTTGCCATATCAATCGATGTCACCGGCGCCGACGGCGCAGTCAAGCCAGTTCTCGTTCTGGCGCTGGAGGCCTTTCTCTACACAACCAAATGCACAACGACACTCTTTATATCGAAAGCCGACTCAACCGGGTACTTGCATCTGCTTGGAATTCCCGCAGGCACGCCTTCGCCAATCCGCACCATCGGCACAGCATTCGTCGAGTACCTGATTGAAGAGAGACGGCGCAAGAATGTGCAGTTTGTCGTCAGCTTATTTGCACGCGCCCAGGATCAGTACCTGTTTCCTGGAAGCATTGAAAATAAGCAGAAACATGTGCTTGACGACAAGGGATTAGTCAAATGGTGGTGCCGAGTCCTCAACCCCATTATCGAGGCGCCGCCGCTTGCCGCCAAGGGCGAGTCTTGGAAAAACGTCAAGGCATACCTCGTAGTCCCTGGCCTTGATGTGTATGAAACTCGTGCTCTAGTTCCACGTACGCCTGCGGCAGTAAAGAACTGGTCTTTTGCTCATCCGCTCAACATATTGAGCCAAACGAGAACCAAACCTGGCACAGAGCTACCACCACGCTGTCTTATCCCAATGTATCCCGACGATCCCAAGTCGCGCTTCCGCGACGAACTCGATGAGGAGGCGGTCAAGAGCGCGCAGTATAAAAAGAAAGGGCTGTGGAAGAGCGTCCAGAACATTGACCAGTTCTGGGATATGATGGCATTTAGACAGGAGTGCTCCAGTGGACGCATGACGGGCTTTCTCTGGGTTGTGTTTGACCCGCCACAGAATCGAATTAGCGAAGCCGATTTGGAGACGGCACCGCCCCAATCTGGAACAAATCTAAAACTGAAGGCAGACATGAAGAAAACGAAGAAACCAAAGCTCACGGGCGTGATCCCATTACGCGAGCCACACATCAAGACCCACCGCAAGAAGAATCTTCTCAAGAAACATGCTTTGACAGCATACTACACATGGCCTGTGAGCAGTCGCGGCGATGTTATTGTCGACGACGCCGACTACAAGCAGATCTACGAGCTTCTCCTACGCCTGGACTTCGCCAAGCTTGACATAGCGGTCAGCAGCTCGCAGCGCTGGATCTGCGAAGTCGGAGGCTGCAAGTCTTGGGGTACTTTGGTCGAGGGCACTGCCGAGGCTCCGGTAGTGGTGGCCCAGGCTGGACAAGAGCAGCTGGCGGTTAATACGGTGGCAGTTAATAATCTGTCAGGTCTAGTGAAGCGCAAGAGACAGGCTTCAGGCAGCGAAGTGGCTCCGCCAGTGGTCAATGTTCTGAGTGCAGGATTGTTGCGGAAGAAGCAAAAGAATTAAAGTCAGGCGTAGCTCAGACATGACCGAGCTTGACGACGGAATATGCAGCTAGATATTGGGTAATAGGGTAGGTTTGAGAATGGACCAGGAATCGGAGACCCCGAGAGCGCATCATCAGAATGTTACTTTAAATTTGTCTCTCCAGTGTAGATCTGTATACATGCAAGTTATTGTCCAAGTCTAGATCCCGTGTTCCCGTCCCTGGCGTGGTGCGGATGGCACGATCGAGATGGCTAGAGCCACGCCCAAGCTACACAGATGTCATCTAGAGCCACCAAGTTGCCAAAGCTACAACGTTCAGGTGAGAGAAACTCGGGACGGAGAATAACGAGATACATTTGACATGATCATGCGAGAAAGCGCCCGGAGCCAACCCCAAATAAGAAAGATTACTGGATAGCAATACTCACCATGTTCGTGTGGG
>JADILG010000546.1:0-15669 GCA_017591655.1 Thielaviopsis populi
GGGGCAAATTTCTATAAGTCACAGGACTTGGATACCCTACTGGCGTCCCCCCCTGTGTCCGGCCCGGCCCCCCCCCCCCCCCCCCTCGCGTCCTTGTTAATGGCTGATGGACCGCCCACTCCAGCGCAGAGCCACCCACAAGCTCTGGGAATGTGTATGCGCCGCTGGCTGCCGCTGGTCGCTGCTTGCGTCTGACAGGGCCTCCTGATTCACAGCAGGAGACAAGCCTCACCGAGACGTTCTGGTTCTGGCACTTGGCCGCAACCACACGCATATTTGTAGGCCACTCCCGTTACAGCGAGCGGGCCAGGCCCAGGAACAAGCCAAGTCCGGCGTCGCAAATGTTGTCCTGCTCTTCTTGTTCTGCGCTTCTCCTCACGCCAAGGCACAGATTCTGTGGAAGCTTCATTCCTTTGTGATACTTTATTTTCTCCACAGCACGCACGAGTGATAAACACTCGATCAAAGGCCCCAGAGTGCGAGTGCGGAGAAGCGCTGGTCCGCTTTGGGAATAAAGGCCTTCTCCCCTTTCAAGGGAGCTCCGGCCCAAAGGGACCACAACAAGGCGCAACACAGACAGACGCCAGTCTACAGCCAGAACTCTGGGGTAAGCGCAGGGAAACAAGGGCAGCCAGTAGACAGAGCAGGGCAGACAAGGACAGGGAAAGAAAGGTCTTGTGCAAAGCGAGCTGTGTGGTGGGCAGACAAAGAAACAAACATATGATATCTCATGGTGGGCGGACGCAAGTTGGAGAAGCTGTGCGATAGCTGTACATACATGTACAGGTACATAATTGTGTAAGTGGGGGTGTGTGCCACAGGGCTGGGTACTTGTACCGGTACAAACAACGCAGCACGGCATGTACATGTAAATATGGCCAGAATATTGAGCGGGCTGGACTGATGCGTCGACCCTCATTCACTCATTCACTGATTCGCACTCATTTGCACTCACTCATGCACTCACTCTCACACTCACTCTCACTTACATACACACCCACACCCTCATGCAGAAACCCAAGTCTGTTGGGGTTCGAGGCACACGCCTCTCTCTCCCCTTCTCTCCCCTGCTCTTCTCTCTCCTTAGGCCAAGCTCCAAGTCCAGCGCAACGTAAATCTGACGCGACTCTTATACTTGACTTGCTTTGCTCTATAAGAACATGACGCACTTCCAGGCTTGGGGGACACACATTAAATCTGCAACTCTGCAACCATCACCATTCTTTCTTGTCTTTGCCATTGGCCCTTGAATAGTGTCTCGCACATCTCTTCCGCTTTCCTCTTATTCTCTCACCCACGTGCCTTATATATCAACCGCCTTCTTCCTCCCCTCTCCTCTCTCTTCCTCTCCTCCACTCTCTTCCTCTCCTCCACTCTCTTCCCCCTCTCCTCTGCTTGGCCCTCCCAGTCCAGAATGCACTCTCACTCCTCACACGAGCACCTGTCAGATAAACCTTCTGTCGAGAAACACGAAAACATGGACCCCATCGACCACCACAACCAAAACGCCGCCAAAACCACCGGCATCGCCAACCCTGCTGCCAACGGCCACGTCAATGGCAACGGCCCGCGCATGATCAACGGCAATGGCGTCAACGGCGCTAACGGCACCCCGCTGGAGCACCAGCGCACCTACGGCAGCATCAACATCTCGCCCGAGATGTTTGAGGAGCTGTATCTCGCCCCCAAGAACCGCGTGAGCGGCCAGCTGCGCCAGACCTACGGCAACCCGACGCCCGTGGCCATTGGCGGCTTCATCATGACCACAACGCCGCTGTCCATGGCGCTTCTGGGCTGGCAGGGCGCCGGCGGGCTGGTGGCGCCGGCAAACGTGGGCACGTATCTGTGGCTGGGCGGCCTGCTGCTGCTGCTGGGCGGCGTTGGCGAATGGCTTCTCGGTAAGTTTGTCTCTGGCTGGTGGTTCTCTGATTCTCTGCTGGTGTTCTACAATGAAGTCTGTGACCGGGCCTGTGACCGAGTCTGTGACTAGGCCGGCGACCAGACCGACGATCGCCTCCACTCTCCGCCCTTGTGTCCCCTCCAAAGCTAACCATCCCCCCCCCAAACTACAGGCAACACCTTCCCCTGTACCGTCTTCATGACCTTTGGCGGCTTCTGGCTCACCGTTGGCACGACCCTGATCCCAGAATACGGCGCCTACACCTCGTATGCCACCGATCCCTCCAATCCAGCATCCGGCGCCGCCAACCCAATGTTCTTTGCCACCTTTGGCTTCTTCTTGGTCATCATGACTATCCTGTCGTTTGTCTTCATGCTCGCGTCGATGCGCGTCAACATTTCCTTTTTCATGGTCTTCTTCACCCTCGTCTTCACCTGTAAGTGCTTCCGCCATTGTCCCGGCCGGTGCACGTCCGGCCGGTGCCTCCCCCGTCCCTGGATCCACACGACTGACAACGCCTGACCCCCTCCCCATAGTTGCCTGTCTCTCGGGCTCCTTCTTTAGAGCCGCCCAAGGCCATGCCGACCTATCGCTCAAGCTGCAGCACGTGGGCGCAGGCTTCCTCTTTGCCACGTCCATGTTTGGCTGGTGGATCTTCCTTGGCCTCGTGCTGACGTCAGTGGACTTCCCCATCTCCATCCCGATGGGCGATCTGTCTACCGTCTTCAAGGGCAAGGCCGATCGCGCCAAGACGAACATTGCATAGGAGACGGGAGGCTCTGGGCCACATAACCCTAACAGGGCTATCACGAATTGGAGAATGGGAATTGGAGTTTGGAGTCAGTCTCCAACTTTGGCTTTGTTGGAGAACACCCCCAACATCGGACTTTTCTTTTTTGGAGAAAACAACGACGATGAGACAAACAAGAACATGCAAATGGCGTTATGCAGATAACCACAAACAAACTAGAACCGGGAATGCCGCAGACTAGCTGCGGCTGACTTTATATACCACGACTTAATAGCAGCAGCTCATGGCTCTGTGATACCCGTCCTACCCGACCGGCCCGTCCGCACACGACGCAGTGAGTGTGAGTGGTACTCTCTCACATACAGTCAGTCTCTTGCATGTATACATCTGCCTACCCAGACAGCAATCTAGGCCCAGGTTATGACCAAGCAATGTTGCTAGACGTCTCTGCTGGACTTGGCCTCACTCTGTTTGTCGCAATGCGACTTTCCGCTGCAGGCACCAGCGGCCAGCTTGACTGTTAAGGCGAGCAGAGTGCTCTTTTTGTGTTCTTGTCCTTCTTGTCCTTCTTGTCCTTCTTGTCCTTCTTGTCCTTCTTGTCGTCTACTCATCTTCAACAGTCCTCAACTCTCTTCAGTTCTCCTCTTCAGTTCCTGAGAGTCCTCAGCCCTCCTCAGCTCTCCTCAGCTCTTCCCCGCTAACCAACAGAGTCCGTCCCATCATGGCTCCAAACAACAAAACCCCCGCCTCCCCCCTTTGCACATGGACTCCCGAAGTAGATGTCATTCTGCTCATGCTCATGCTCCGAAGCAAATACGCCATGACAAGCCATAACTGGGATCAAATCACCACGGAAATGCGGAGTCTTGGCTTCACATGGAACCGGGATGCCATTCGGTAAGTGCTGTTGGCTGTTTGTAGCTTCACTTGATACAGAGAAACTTTCTGACATGCTCGCAGCAAGCACTTTCAGGTCAAACTCATCAAAGAGATCTCCTCCAAGTTTGAAGCCAACGACTTGAAATTTGAAATCACCAAAGCTAGCTCGGCCGCTGACGATGCCACCTGCGAAGGAACCCCGCCCACTACCAGGAAGCGCACGCGCAAGACCAAGGCTGCTGGTGCCGATGACAAGGCCAGCGGCGATGACGATACCGACGACGTCATTCCCGAGACGCCCACCAAGAAGCCCCGGAGCCGCAAGAACAAGGTTGAGGTGAAGAACGAATGTGACGGCACCGAGACATGCCTGAAGACAGTGAAAGAGGGACACGAGATCGACGCCGAAGAGTAAAAGGGCGATGGCAGGGAGGACAATGTCGAGTGTAGCACATCTCGGCTGTAAAAGGCCTGGGACATAACGGCTCACGGGCGACCCGATAAGCATGTTTTTGTGTCGTAGTTGAACCCGTAGCGTATCAGATATCGCAACTTTTTCTATTTTGTGCATAGCTAAGACATACTGTCTGTTACATTCGTCGTCCATTCTTGTTTCTAGAAACTTCACGGCGGCTCTGAAAGGGCCTGTCTGGAATGGAGCACAGATGCCAAACCCTTCAGGATGTGACTGGTCACGCTGCATAATGTGACAATGTGTTGGAACAGTAGCGAAAGTGGTGGTAGCAAATGGTAAAAAGGCTTGGCAGAAACACGTCTGCTCATGCCTATAAAAGTGAGGCTCTGTCCTGTCTGTAGCTCGTCCAACGAATCACTCACTCACGTTATCCTATTAACTCACTTTACTACAACTCCGCTACAACCCCGCAACACACCCCCATCCAATCCCTTTACTCCTTCCAACTAGCTACGATGTGCTCCTGGAACTCGACAGCCGAATCTGATCTTCTCCTCGCCATTCTCCTCGCCCAAGACAAGCCGGCCCCTGCCTGGGAGCTGGTTGAGCGCATCATGAACCACCTCGGCTACAGCTATAGCTGCAACGCAGTCCGGTATGTATACAACAGACCGGCAAGCCGGCCTCTGGTCTTGTGACCCGAACTGTATCATGAAACTACCATTCGCACCGGTTTCTAACAACGTCTTTCAACAGCTCCCGCTTCAACTATGTACTGGCCAGAAACTTCAAATTCCGCTGTAGCGAGGGCGGCATTGACATTGACCAACTCGCCAACAACAAGGCAAATGCGGCACTGAAGAGAATGCCCAAGCCTGAATCAGCCCAGACTCTCTGCCCCAGTGCCGTTAAAGACGACGAGGCGGAGATGGATATTGTCATGGCGATCCCGACCAAAAGAATGGTGCTTGACAGAGCAGCCAAGCAGCTCAAGCATGGATATCACTAGGAGAGAGCTCGAAGTAATAAAGCCGATACACAGTTGATTAATTTGGCAGCCAACTAACTCCTTCCGCCCGTGTACTACCTACTACTTTGTGAAACATCACCAAAAATAAATCGCAACGACAAAAAAAAATCTATTGACCCCAACCCGATTTGAACGGATAACCTTTTGATCTGGAGTCAAACGCGCTACCGTTGCGCCATAGGGCCTCTTGAGTTGTTGAAATGTCTGTTTCCAAGTTGCAATAATAAGGAAGCAGACAGCTAGTGAAGCCACCAAGAGACTGGAGACGAGTCGTATGCTCTTAGTGAGTTAAGTAGACTTAAAATATTAAAAAAAAACAAAAAGAGACAGCATCCCCCCCCCCCACAAGCATCCCCACTTCACGATAGTGTGATTCATCAGCCCTATCATGACTGCGTGCACCCAACAAAGCCTTGATAGCTCAGTTGGCAGAGCGCGACACTAGTAATGTCGAGGTCAGCGGTTCAAGTCCGCTTCGAGGCAGTTCAATTGTTCTTCTTTTGCTTTTATTTTTTTGCTTTACATTGGCTCACAACGCTTTACTCTCCGGTTCGCATTTCCATTCTTTTTTGCGTCTTTCAAGTTACTGGACGGGACTTGGCTGAAACAAGGCAGGCGAGGTATCTCATTCATAGCAAAATCAAAAACATTAGAGGTATCATCAAGTATACTGTACAGACCGACAGGTAACACCGCCTGACACATCAACCCTCCAGACGCTCGTCACATACCAGACGGACTGAGAATCTTTCTTCGCCCTTCCACACCTTGGAGCCGTTGTTGCACACGGCAACAGCCCGGCGCAAGTCGCTGACCATGCCGAGAGGGCCACTCGCCACCACGGCCGTTTCACCCTTGACCGTCGTATCCACAAACTCCCTGACAGTCGTCGCCAGCTCAGGGCGACCGCGGCTAGCCGCATAAGGAGTCTGCGCGGCGTTTAGAGAAGAGGCTGAGTCGGAGGAGGAGACCTGCTTCTCTGGCTCGGAGGAAATGGCATTGTCGTTCTTGACGCTGTCATTATCCGCCGCGCTTTCCGTCGTGATAAACACCTTGACGGTGATCTTGGCAGACACCGGTGCTAGCACAGTCTCCAGCTCGGGCTGGATCCATTCAACGTCCTGTTTTCTCCGAACAACCCACACCAGCTCAATCTTGCGGTCCGGCGAAATGTTGGTGGCTCTAGCCAGCTGAATAAGAGGCGGCAGAACATAGGCAATACCCGTGCCACCGGCAACGCACAGGATGTTGGAGTCGGGCGTAAACGACTCGGTAATGTTCTCGCCATACGCGCCCGTGAGAATGACAGAAAGCGTGGACTTGGGGTCGCTCGCCAGCTTGCCTTCAAGCAGAGTAGCAATCTTCTTGGTCTCGCCGCCCTTGGCACGGATGATATACGAATGCATCATGCTCTGCGGCGACGACGACGACTTTGAATCAGTGGCGGCCGGGGGTGCTGAGAGGGGGGTGAAGGGGTGCGACTGCCACCAGCCAGACTGTGGGAAGCATAGGAAAAAGTGCTGGCCCGCCTTCCAGGGCTTGTGCTTGATGGCAAAGTCCAGGCGGTAGATGTCGCCGTTAACCTCATCCTTCCAGAATTTGACGGCGGCCTGGGCAGGAATGATGCCCCACGTGTTGCCGCGATCGTGCAGCTGAAACGGGCGGATCAGACGAAGGCCACGGTCAATGGCCCACAGGCAGATTCCAGGAATCAGGAAGCACTGCAGATTCTTCCAGTGGCCAATGAGAGCGCCAATGTACACCATGGCCATGACGTAATGAGCCTTGCGGAAGAACTCGTACCCGGTAATGTGACGAATGACCCACGGCAAGCTCAAGAACCAGATGAGCGTCAGGAGGCCTATGCCGACAAAACCCCACTTGACGTAGAGTTGTGGCACAAAGTTGTCCCACACGTCGGGCTGCGGCTTGTACAGCCATGCCTCGACCAAAACCCAGCCCATCGTGTGCAGCATGCTCTGAATGACGATCAGGTATCCGACCCAGCGGTGCAGGAACAGGAAGGACGTGTAGGGAATGCCCGTGGCATAAGACAGGAACGACTCGCGACTGGCCAGCAGAATGGAGAGTGGGGTAAGCGCATAGGCCAGGACACCGACACGGTTGGCGAAGGGCCCCAGCGTGCTGCGCGTGTTGTACATGTTCACCTGGTTCTTGACGGGCGTCTTCCACTTGCGATATATCAGACCAACAAAAGTCCATATGGTCAGGTATATGACAAGCAGGCCAAACACGGCCACCTGGTAGCGGGTGACGTAGCCGAAAACGAAGCGCAGCGGGTTGTTGGGTAGTAGATGGCGGCGTAGATGGGTCTGGACGGCGGCCTTGGCGCGAGAGATGCCGCTGGGCGGAGACTTGGCCTCGGCGGGGGAATCAAGTGGCAGGGAACGGGCGAGTGAGATATAGCGGTTGACGGCGAAGCAGATGAGGAGGAAGGCGACAGTGAGCCAGAAGATGCCCGAGTAGAGCATGCTACGGTCGTGAGAGCCATAGACGAGGTCTAGGTACTCGCAGGAGCCAGCATCGCTGGTACAAGGGATCACTCGATCGGCATAGCCCCAGTGGGCCTCGAGCTGTGTTGCACTGTCAAAATCTTGGATGTGGCCTTTCATGGCTCAAGGCTAGTGCGTGCGGATGGGACGCTGCAGACACACAGAAACACAGAAAGCAAGCGGGCGAGCGGGCAAGTAAGGGAGGGAGGAAGTTGAAGACAGCGTCAAAACAGGGCCGGAAGAAGAAGAAAAGGAGAAAAGAGGAAGAGAGTATTGCGGGCGGCGTGCCAATGCACTGTTCTAGCTGTTGATAATGTGCGTTTCTTGGTTGGCACATGTCCGTGTCGATCTCCATGGCGGGGCAGCGCAGAGCTTCTTATACAAGAAGCAACGCACCGGCATGCTCTGGCCCAGGATTGCAGCTCCCGGTTTATCCAGCTCAGGAGATCCAACAACCTTCTCACCCAGCTCCTTTGTTTGATGGTGCAATTTGCGGTGGAACGGTCCTCCTCCGTCGCTTCAAGGCCAGTTGGCGGTACAGAGCCGGCGAGCAAGCAAGCCATTTTCCCCCCTTTCTAGTAGTTAGCCCATCTCTCGCGTTTCTGTAGAACGTTTCTCTTGGATGTTCAAGTGCCAAGACTCAAAACTAGCTAAACCTTAATTCCTACAGCTTGCAGGGGTGAGACAGCCTGAGCATATATGAGCAAGTTTCTTGGCTGCGAGATCCTGACGGAGACTTGCTTTCTTTCTGGAAAGAGAGTGGTCCCCAGCAGACTGGAGAGTCCTCCGCCCAGGAGACACGCAAACGGGTGCCGGAATCCGTGCTCCAGGGCCGACAGCAGGGCAGTGCCGTTGCTGCGATTTTCCGCCATCTCGCTGTTTCTCGCTGCTGTCGGCACCGAACGTGCCGGTCCCGGGGCTGAACAATGGCTGGCGTGTAGTTGGTGTGTGCCACGCCACAATGTGATTGGTGGATTGTTTGACTGCCGTCACATCACACGCCCACGTGCCTGTCTGGAGTTCTTTTCTTTAGCCACGCTCGATATCCGGACATGCATCTTCGCGCATATCCAACCCCTCAAACCTGCGCTCGCGGCCATTTGTCGAAGTCGAGATATCTTGCCTGTCCATGGCCAATCAAGAACCTGCTCAACTTGCTCAATAAGCCAGAATGCCAAGCCATGGACGTGAGGACACGGACGTGAGGGGACTGACTGCCTTGACATTGAAGGGACCAATGTTTGTATGCATGCTGTATGCATGTAACTGTCAACCTCTTCAGGACGCTGTGAGGATCGAAAACTTGCTCACTGATTGGCGTGTATCATGTTCGTTTCTCAAGATTGGCCTCATCTTTCGCGGATTTTTTCGCGGATTTTTTCTGGCGTTTTTGCGTGCTGGAACTCGGATTTGGCTGGGCTATCAAAGTGACACTATGTCCATCCGGCTGCTGATGTGCAAAGCTTTTTCGTCTGATTCACAGGACCCGAGCCACCCTAACCCTAATGGATCAATCTGGGGAACAGACCCCACCAGCTCCAAGTAGTGCAACCACGAATCATGAGTCCCGAAACGGCAATAACGACGACATGTCCTCCCGTCCGACGCAGTTGCTTCACGATGCACGACACGGTAGACGCGGTCTTGACCGCTCGGTGGCGCGTCCCTCGCTACGAGATCCGCGTCGGGAGACTACCCATCACGGGCCGATGGAAACTGCTGCGACGGTCGGCTTAAGCGCCGCTATCACGGAGCGGGCATGTATGTGTGTGTACAACCGAGACAAGTCGAGTCCAAGCCGAGCGTTGTCTATTGTGGCATATGATGTGTACAGGCTCCCCGGAAAGGCTTCCATGCCAGGCCTGAAAAACACTCTGGCTGCTACAAGAGGCCTGGCTTCAATTAATAACTGGTCACTGGCTTGTGTCTGGATTCATCCTGTGTTCTTCTGTCGTGCTAGGCAACTACCGCCTTATTCAGAACTCCCACATGACTGGCAGGCAAAATCACACGGCAACTGCCTGGAATCTGCTCTTTCTTCTTCTGCCTCACTTCCCCTCTTTTTTGCCCTTCTTCTCACCTCATCCCCACCATCTGCACCTCCTCTGTCCCTCTGTCCCTCTGTCCCTCTGCTCACGCACGCATCCGTTCTCTTCTTCTCGTCTTCAACCTGCGCAGAATTCTTTCATCCATTGTCGGTACATCTCCCAGCCACTTGAAACAGCCGTCTAGTGGCATCCTCCGTGCCCTGTCTTCTTCATCTAATAATGGTGCGCCACTGTGTTGGAACTGGAGAAGGTCGGCCCGGTCTAGACGGCCAGCCCAAAATCCGGCCTGATGAGTCGCGCTTCTACGAAGCGCCGGAAAACACCATCTGGATGCGCCGGTATCTTTTTGATGATGACCCCGAAGAGCGCATTATTCCTCGTGAGTTATATCTGCCCATTGAATCGCGCCGCTAGCCCGCCAAGACCCGGTATGCTGATACGATGCGAAAACAGCGTGCCGCGACGACATGTTGGTTGAGTTTGAAATCGACGTTGCCTACGACGCTGTAGAACTGACCTATTATCTTCCGTGGTCGCGTCGCAATGAGCCTCTACTGCGCAGCTTCCATCCCGCACTCGCGACAGCTAAATTCGTTGCGATGCGCCGCAATGAGAACGGCGAATTTACTTGGATCGTCGAGGGCATCCCCTCAACCCCACTGCACAGTCATATCGGCCGTATTCCTGTTCTAATTCGCCCGTGGTGCTACGTGATGCCACCCTACTTGCGCACCCACTATGATATATGGCGCAAGGAAACCCGATTCAATCCGCACCACTTGCTACACAGTGACGAAGTACATGTGTTTCGAGTCGCATTTCCTCGCTCTCTTGGCGTCCATGTGCTGCTGTGCGGGCTTCTTGTCATGCAGTATCCGAGCTACGACGATATTCTTGCAGACTGGAAAGACTCTGTCCCATTCCACTTCCGCGGTCTGCCAATCACATTTAATGTCCTGCGCATCAGAGCAAGCACTGGCCAACAGGCAAAGCACCCCAAGAATGTCGCCATGGGTCTGCGGCTGCAGCTAGAGTGTGGGAGACATGTTATAACAACCTGGACTAGTGAGCTCATTAGAACTGGAGTTTTACGCCCGCCTACCAAGCCCAAGCCAAAATCCTTGACACAGAAAGCCCACGAGTGGTGGAATCCGCATGGTGGTGAAAAGCTAGCTCTGGATATCGGCACCACTGCTCAGGAGCGCGGTAAGCTCTACAAGACATTTGATGAGCCATTCACCGGCCTGTTCCCTGCCGGATTTAACCATGATATGGCGTTCATTAAACCCCATGATGACTGGCCTTTGCCAACCATGGTTAGATTGCCGGATTTTCCGCTCATGACAGGCTTTAGCGGGATACAACATGCCCTGCACTCGGGGAGAATCTTCCTCACAGGCAGCGGCATAGACACGCGCTTTGGCGGCCGAATCACCACGCGGGTCATCGAAGAGACGGGAGAGGCTGCAGTACAGGGCACACAGTACTTTTGGGGCGATAAGAGACAGCAAAAGCGCACGGCTGCAGCCGGCGAGCTGCCTTCATACACACGGGCTTTGCTGTGGACAATCCCGCGAGAGGGCGAAGAGTATGCAAACCCCGACAGAGGCAAATGTGGTACGATTGTTTGCCAGGGGTTGCCGACAAATGCAGAGGCTAAGGTGGTAGTGATGAAAAACTTTGAAGTGGACTAGCCAGTCACCGAAAATACAAACATCACACTGCACGGCGGCTTTGAACTACCACACGAGCTGCACAGGACCAAGATTATCATGCCGCATGATGGAGAACATTTGCAGTTGAAGGACGGCTGGAACAAAGGCGCGATGGAGATAATGACAGACCAGACAGATAGCCAGCGGACGCTGGGATCGTGGCTATTTCCGAAGAGTAAATCGCCGCGGACATGAGAGCGGAGCAGGAGACGAAGGGGGGATGGAGTTGGGCTGGCTGTGGCGTTCGTTCGTGTGGCGTTCGTGTGGCGAGTGGAGTGGAAATTCGGATTTGTTTCTTTCCATATATCGAGAAGAAAACAAGATTTCTATAAGCATTGAGTTGCCCACTGCTTCACATTGCCGGGTGCTAGCTTAGTTGATTTGTCAGCAAAACATCCTCGCCCAGCTTGCTGTTTGCCTTGTGTGACTAATCCTCAATGACATAAGCTTCTTTTCTGTGCAACCAGTTCGAGCCTAGTAAGGAACGGAACCGGAGACAAAATCTTCGCAAAATCTTCCGGCCATGGAAAAAAAAAGAAAAGGGGCGCCGGGGCGGAGTGATGGAACAACAAAACTAGAATGACAAAAACTGCAGAGCAGATTAGGGCGCTGACAAAAGCGGCTTACACAGTGGAAGCGGGTAGAATTATATGGAAACTATAACGGACTTGGGCTGAATCTTGGCACTGGAGTTCCTGATGCGGTCTTAGAGACATCGACAGCAGCTGTTTCGTTATAAGTGCACACTTCCTACTCACTGTTCCGGCAATTATTTTTCTTCGTCTTGGTTCATTACTCTCACATCGTTCGCCTACTCATTATACTCACTCAGTGCTTTCAGCTCTTCTTCTCATTATCCTGAAGCCCTCAACTCTGCATTTCATCACTGCTTGTCCACTACCTGACCACTCTCTTCCAATCCCAGTCCCGCCCATATACTCACCCCCACACAACAATCATGTCGACCATGTTTGCCTGGCAGTTCTCCGGAGGCAACGGCACCTTAGAAGATGCCATAGTCTTTAACCCTGCTGCTCCTTTGCCGCCCATGACCAGCAAGACTGTCGTACGCGTCAAGGTGCTGCGCATGGCGCTTAACCCCATCGACTACAAGGCGCCTGAAAGCTCGCTTGGCGCTAAGCTGATTGGCTTACCACTGACACCAGGAATGGACTGTGTGGGTCGCGTGGTGGAGACGCAAAGCCCGAACCTGGCCGTTGGCGACTTGGTGGCCGTCAAGCTCAAACACCCGTCCAAGCACGGTGTCGCGGCTGAGTACACACAAGTCAACAAGGGAGATGCCATTGTCAAGGTTGACGAGGCTGGCGTCCGCGCGCTAGATGAATTGGCTGGCACGGGTGTCGCCGCTGGCACGGCAGCAGTGTCGCTTGCAGACCTGCCCCAGGGCAGCAAGGTGCTCATCAACGGCAGCAGTGGCGGTGTAGGTGTTTGGGAAGTACAGATGGCCAAAGCGGCAGGCCACGAGGTTGTTGCTGTATGCTCGGGGCGCAACATTGAACTGGTCAAGAGCATTGGCGCTGATGAAGTCATTGACTACACCAAGGGCAACTTGATAGAAGCCCTCAAGGAAAACGTCAAGCGCACAGGCCGCCAGTTCGACCGCTTTGTCGACAACGTGGGATATGACACCCAACTATACTACCGCTCGCACGAGTATCTGGCGCCGAACGCCAAGTTCATGTTCATCGGCGGCTCACTAGGCATCAAGTACGCTCTGCAGGCAATCATGGTCCATTTGCTTCCATCATTCCTGGGCGGCGGCCGCAGAAAGCCCGTCAGAGTCCTGGAAAACGGAACAGACGCAGAAATAAGGTATGCGTCGGAGCTGATTTTGCAGGGCAAGATAAAGCTGCCTATACAAAAGTTCCAGCTCAACGAACTTCCCGACGCATATCGCGCACTGAAGACTGGGCGGACTGTGGGCAAGATCATTGTACACGTCAGCGACGACTAGGCCATAATGCTGCTTGGGCTCTTCTCTATACGGCTACGTGTCTTCATCTCTCCTCGTCGTAGTGGCCATTGATGCCATGGAAAGAGCTTCCGCGGTACGCGCGTTCTTGTTGACAGGCAGGCGCTGGCCTCCTTCCTTTTTTTCCATCTTGCCCATTATTACCCCTCATCTTCGTTCTTTTGTTGTCTGGCGATCGTGTTCATTATTTCTTGTCCTGCTCTCTCTTTGCAAATCCACCGGAATCTTTTAGTATAGTCATTTTATCAGCTATCATCCACATTTCTACTCTATTCATCTCATATCGTGACCTCTTGGCGATTCTTGTGGGCTTTGTTTATCAGCCAGCTTTTCTTTGGATTGTTCTCGCACACCTAGGCACCACGTCATCGACCTGTATCCAACATCAACACGCTTCTCCGTCACGGCAATGCCCACCACTGCCGAGACGACTACTGACTCAGCTGCCCCCCATGGAGTTCAAGATGGCCCCCGACCTGCTGCTGCAGCAAAGCAAGCCAGCATTATAAAGCTTGTCATCATGTATCCACGAGCCGCAGTTTAGTGTTTCCTGATCTCGCTCACCATCGTGATGGAGGGCTTTTGCCTTCTGACCCAGAGTTCTCTGTACGCCATGCCTCAATACACCAATGTCTTTGGTCGGCCTCGTCCCAAGGGAGCTGGCACTACTGGAGACAACGAGATCCCCGGCAATATTCAAGTCATCATGGCCATGGGTCAAACTGTCGGCCAAATGGTCGGCCTGACGATTGCTGGCTATGCCACCGATACTCTCGGTTTCAGAAAGACGGCTCTCATTGGGTTCGGCTGGATTATTGGCTGGACCTTTGCCTTCTTCTTTGCGCGTAACTTGGTTCACATTATCTTGGCTCAGACATTTACAGGCGTTGGCTGGGGAATCTTCCAGACCCTGGGACCCAGTTACGCCAACGACATTGCGCCTGAATCTCTGCGTCCTTACGCGACCATGTGGACCAACGTTTGTTGGATCATTGGCCAAATCATGGGAAGCGCCATGATGCGGGGGATTTTGAACGTCAAAGGCAACATATCCTAGAAGAGCGTGTATGCCCTTCAATGGGCATGGCCCGTGGCCCTGGTGCCGGTGGTATGGCTTTGCCCCGAGTCACCGCGCTGGCTAATTGGAAAGGGCAGAGAGGAAGAAGCCCGTCAGCAACAACTCCGCCTTGTCTCGAGCACAGTCGAGGACCCTGGCATTGCAATCGAGGCGCTGAAAAAACAGATGTTTGACCAGAGCCACGAAGAGACCGAATCATTCTGGAGCATTTTCCAGTGCTTCAAGGGACGAAACTTGGTCCGCACAGAATTGGCCACCATGATTTGGATCATTCAAAACATGTGTGGCAGTACTCTAGTTGGATGGGCTTCATACTTTATGAAGCAAGCGGGTCTTGCGACTGACCTTGCCTTTACCATGCAGCTTGTCATGTATGTTGTGGGAATGGCTGGAACCTTTTGCGCATTTGGTCTTCTTCCGATAATGCCTCGCCGCACTCTGTACTTGCTTGGCCACATGTTCATGGTTCTGATTTTGGGGGCCATTGGCGTTGTGGGAATCTTTCAAGCCCGGCTGGCTTCAGCTGGCTCGTGGGCTGTTGCGGTGCTCCTGATCATGTTCAACTTTGTTTACAACATCAGCGTTGGCCCGCTCACCTATTCATACGTCACCCTTGTTCCCTCGGCTCCCATGAAGACCAAGACGATTGCAATCGCCCGGCTAGGATACTGCGCAACGACTCTCTTTACTTCTTCGATTGCGCCTCTACAGATTGCAGGAGACTCGTGGAACTGGGGTGCCAAGTCGGGCTTGTTTTGGGGCGGCTTCGGAGTCTGCTGTCTGGTCTACTCGTACTTCCGCGTACCCGAGACGGAGGGACGCACACAGTTGGAAATCGACGAACTTTTTGAGCAAAAAGTGCCGTTTCGTCGTTGGGGCTCCTGCAACATCTCAAGTGCGTGCGAAGATGCAGTACCTGGTATGCGTGAAAAGACTGTCTTTGACGATAGTTCGATCAGCAGCGCCAACTCGATAACCATTGTAGGCTCGTGAGTGACGGGCGTGTTGCATTTCTCGGACGGAAGCAGACAATGAACTGGGTGTGGTGCAAAGTGTGGCTAGAGTGCATAAACAGAAACCATGATGAATTTGACTGACAATAGAGACTCAATGTTGCATCTGCCTACTACATCCATGCATACGATTCACGTGAACTTTAACTGGGCCTGCAGCTATCAAATCCCATGGTCAAGTTATATGCAAGAGGCCCCCCGCATATCGCATGGATTCTGCCCTGCAAGCACGTTGCTGGAGAAGAGAGAGAACAAGGGACGCCTTTTACAATAGAGCTTCTGGAACTTCTCGGGCTCGGCGCTGTTCGGGATGTTGGAATCCGCCCGCCCGCCC
>JADILG010000547.1:0-15626 GCA_017591655.1 Thielaviopsis populi
CGCCCGCCCGCCAGCAAGCCAAGTAAAACACCGCTAACACGATACACCTGCCGCTCGCCCTTTCAGGTCTATTCCGCTTACAGGCCCAAGGTCGTCACGTACTTTGTGCGTATCCCTGCTGGCATTTTTGCCATTCTGGCCGCCTGCTTTGGCGTTGACGTCTTCTTCAACCACGTGCACGTCTCGTTTCCTGCGTCTGTGGCCTGCCTACTGCTGTTGTTTGCCGGCCTGGTCGGCGCCGAGCAGGTGCTGGGTGCCCACCGGACGCGGAAGCTGGTGGGCTGGATTGATATTCCCGTGAGCTCCTTGTCTTGCCCTTTTACTCTTTCACTCGCCCACTCGCCCGCTTTCCCTGCTAACCTCCTCCTCATCCTCCTCCTCCTCAGGCTGGCTGGGCACTGCGCTGGATTAACATCTTCTTTACGCCTTCGTTTGTCATGCTGCCGCTCAGTCCGTCCATCGGCATCTCCGAGGTTCTCAAGATGGTTGCTGTATTTGGTATGTCACCCCGTCCCACTTCCCCCCCCCTCCCCGCAGCCTCTCTAACTCCCTCTTCAAGTCCTAGGCTTCATTGTCATGATGGCCTTTTGTGCCTGGTTTACCCGCCTTCTGCAATTGGTTGCTGGCACATCGAAGCGCTCAACTGTCTCGCGCGCCGAAGAACTGCGCGCCTCGGACACTGACGAAATCCCCATGACCTCAATGACCCCGCACTCCGATCTCGGTGATCTGACCACCACTCCCATTGCTGGATCGCCGTCTCGGCCTGGGACCCCGCTCACCCCCGGGACCCCGCAAACCCCGGGGTCTTCTCACCTTCCCGGGTCTCCCCGCGCTCACTCTTCTCTCCCTACTCCCGAATCACCCCGCCCGGGCGTTTGTCCGTCGCCATCTGGCCTGGGGTTAAACACACCGGCCCCTGCCCTTCTCCACGGCGTCCCAGTTACAGCGACAGGCAAAGCATCCTCGCCGCTCTCTCTGCCTCCGCAGGTCGGCGCGCTTGCGACGCCAGACCCTCCGCGTGCTCAACACTGGGCGTCTGTCGTCATCGCGAACCAGGACGCTGTTCTCTATAGCCTCATCCTCGTCTTTATCGGCATCCCCGTCTACTTTGCCGCGCACTATGCTATGCCGCTGCATCTAGCAATCACGGTTGTGACCTTTCAGGCAGCCATGCAGATCCCCGCTACATGGAGGCGCTTCCTGCATCCGGTTCTCGTCTCCGCCCTGTTTACTGTGCTGGTAACCTGGGCCTTTGGCGCCATGCGCGGCCTCTCTCTCACCACTTCGCTGCACAGCTACAGGACCGGCACCAACTATCTTGCGCTCTGGGAGTCTGGGGCCGGGGCTCTGCCAAAGCCAGGTGCCGGCGATCTCTTCAGCACGGTGCTCGACGCAAGTATCGTCGCTCTTGCGCTGCCCATGTTCCAGTACCGCCGCGAGCTGCGCGAGCACTTTGTCGCCATCATGGCGCCCAACGTCGTCATGTCCATCGGCTCGCTGTTTGCATACCCGTACATCTGCAGGGCCATTGGCATCCAGGCCGAGCGCGCGCTCGCCTTTAGCGCACGCAGCTTGACGCTGGCGCTGGCGCTGCCGGCCGTGGCCAATCTCGGCGGCGACTCGTACACCATTGCCGCAGTAGCCATCATGAGCGGCATTATCGGCGTGCTCATCGGCAACAAGATCCTGGCGTGGCTGCGCATCCCCGAAGACGATTATGTCACGCGCGGCGTCACGCTGGGCGCCAACTCGTCGGCGTTGGCCACGGCCATGCTGCTGCGCTCGGACCCCAGAGCAGCCGCGCTGTCGAGTCTGTCAATGAGCCTGTTTGGCGCCATCACTGTGCTCTTTACGTCGATTCCAGCCATTGTGCACGTGGTGCGGTCGATGGTGGGGCTCTAGTAGGGCGGGGTGCATCGTATATTCTGATACGATACTTGTACATTACATTACATATAGCCAGCCGCACGGTCGTTAGTGTCGTGACTAGCCAGCAGTGCCGTCAACTCGACGCCGCAGCCAAAGGCCACGCCGGCCGTCTCGCGCGCTGCCAAGAGCGGAGGGGGAGTTGATGCAGCTAGGTTGCTGCTTTGTTGGCGATTTTACAGAGCGGCAGATCTCGTGAAGCACGCGGCGCACATCAGGCTGCCATTGCTGATATCAGCACTAGATTTTTCCGGATAGTTGCGTGATACTTGGAGCTCCGTCAGGCGTGATGATGCTCGTATCCCGTGATTCTGGTTCTGCGTGTGCCGAGACGGGCGAGGCCCCGCTGTTTAGTTGCACCACGGCTGTAAGTCAATCTACACACACGCGCACACACACACACATACATATATATATACATATATACTTAGATATAATGCTCAGCATCCATCCCACTCCCCCAATCCGTGCTGCTGCTCTGGACGCTACTATTGGCGACATCACAAGACATGCTGCTCGTGATGTTTTTTTTTCTTTTTTTAATTTCTTTGTTTCATCCCAACAGCTCTCCAACTTCTGCCTCCATTTTAGCGCTTCGCAGACACTATAAAACTCTTCAACATACACTGTTGCTTACAGCGCCTGGCTGGCACTATAAAACTCTTCAGCACGCCGTCGCTTACAGCGCCCAATGCCCTGCAAGCTCGCTCACTACAGTGGGCCTGGCCGCTGTAAGCGAGCAGCCCTACAGCGCACGACTAACACGAGGTGCGCTGTAGCGTGAGCGACGGGCGCCGCCTGGGCACCTAAGCAACAAACAGCGTGCATTGCACACATTCTTTCCAGTCAGCCGCTGCAAAGAGAGCCCGTCGCCTGTTCTGTTCTCCAACAAGGCATCCAAAAGAAGACCCCAAGGCGTCGCTTCTAAACACGGCGGAAATCTCTTGTCAGAGCCAACGGGCCTCGGCCCTTGCTACCTGTTACATAATAGCCTGCGCCTTTCCAGCCGGGCTTCTAGACTTTGTTGCGAGGTTGGCGTGATTGCTCGTCATACAAGGCGCACGATGCCGAAGTGAGGGGTGCGCACCAGTCCGGGAGCCCAAGATCACGAGACGCCGTGGCCGTTGGAGAGCGCAGTGGCTGAAGGCCCTGCCCTGGTGATATAAGACGCAAGGTCTGCCGCTCCTTCAGCCTGTTCCATTGCCCTCTTGCAACTGTCTCTCACTCAATAGCACGGACAGTCTACTGCATACTCACTTACAATGCATCCCACAATGGCGCCTCTACACCCACCCATCTTTCCCTTTCTCAGTCTGCCGCTTGACTTAACCCTAACCCTTATATCCGACCACCTCGACCCCGTGTCCGCGCTGTGCCTAAGCATGACCTGCAAACCCCTCCACCACGCCTTCTTCAGCACTAGCCGACGACGGCTAACTACACGCGCCGACAAAATCGAGCTCCTAGCGCTCCTCGAGACCGAGACAACGGCGACTATACTGTGCTTCGCCTGCCTCAAGCTGCACAGATCCGCCGACGCCGAAGCTGCGCGCCCCGTCGGTGTGCCGGCGTCGCCGCTCGAGCTTGGCTGGGACTGCAAGTACAGCCATGCGTGGATGCCGGCGGGCCGCGGGGCGGTGCTGGGACTGAGTTTCCGCGACGCGCGGCAGGCAGTGCTGCACGCACAGGCGCACGCACAGGCGCACGCGCACGCAAACGCGGGGGCGATAGCAGACAAGGGCGGCTTTGCACCGCACATGCTCGACGTGTGCATTGCCGGAGGCGGCAGCGGTGGGCGGGTCGCGGGTGTCAGCTTGCTCACGTCTGCGCGCTGCGTCGCAGTGGTGCAGAGCACGTTGATGGTGCGCTGTGAGCATGTGTTTGACGTGGCGGGGTGCGGCGCGGCGGATGTGGCGGCGGCGGTGGAGGCTATGGGCCTGGGACTGTGTCAGCATGTGGAGGTGAGCAGGGCAGCGATTCGTGATGCGGCGGCGGCAGCAGCAGCAGAAGAGGCAGTGGCTGGGACGGCGGGATTCGTCGAGGGCGCGGTGCGCCGCTGCGGCAGGTGTGCCATGGACTACAGCGTTGGCTTTGCCGGCGGCGCGGAGCTGCGGCGCATGCGCGTGTGCAGCTGGCATGGGTTTGGCAGCTGCGCGACGCCGTTTGAAAAGGAGTGGCAGGATGCTACGGTGCGCCGGCGCGGGTCGGCGCAGAATGAGAAAGATGACGATGCCGAGGAGGCCGGGCGGGTGCGGGCGGTGTGGCTGACGGCACGGGAAGAGGAGGAGCGGGACTGAAGGGCACATGGATGGGTCATAGGAAGTTGTATTACTATTATTAATTATAGTTGCAAGAGAAGCGCATGTTGGGTTGTGGGAAGCCCGGGGAGCGCCTCTTCGCACTCGGCAGAGAGCGCATCTCAGAGGTCGGTCACGCTATACACGGGGAATGCGCGATCGGGCTGCACTGTGTTTCCGTCGGCCAGTTCTTCGTCGGTGTACGCCGGCCAGGAAACGTACGTTTTATCTGTGATGCTGATGATGGTGAAGGCGGAGTCCAGGCCAAACTGGCCGTTCCAGCTCGAGTTGATGATGAACGGGCCGCAGAGCTCGTTGGTGACGTCGGCAGTGGACGCCGACGGACCGGCCACGCTGTACTCGCAGGCGACGGCGTCGTGCAGGGACGAGTCGATGCCAAATGCGTAGACGCACTTGTCGTTGTTGGCCGTGCAGGTGCGGCTGACGTTGGTCAGGGTCCAGGCCGGCACTGGGGCAGGCTCAGTGCTGGCGGGGACCGGGGTACTGGCAGGGACCGGGTCGCTGGTCGGGACCGGGTCGCTGGTGCGGGCCGGGGCGCTGGCAGCAAGACCGGACAGGGCAAGGCCGGAGAGAATGGCAAACAGCTGCATGCTGGCAGTGAACGAGCGACTCGGGTGAAGTGTAGGGGTGTGGCGGTGGTTGTCCAGGCAGGAATTGCAGAGTACCAGTGGTAAACGAGTGTAAAACGAGCAGACATCAAGCAGTTAATCGACGAGACGCTTGTTTCCTTCCACCGAGCCGGCGGCGCACTATTTATACGCGCTCCACTCTGCTCTGCTCTCGATATCGGCGTTGTCTAAACGCCCTCAAACTCAGCCTCATCAACAACCAAGCAGAGCATTCCACGGCATCTTCTCTGGACGCTCGCGATCAGGGCTAGATGGCCCAAGAATGCCTCAGGACCTCTCAAAAGACTCCAAGTGCCGCTGATTGTCCAAGACATTGCTGTGAGCCTGGAAAACAGATCATTCCACCGCCCTATGGCCTTCCAGAGGGGGGAATGAAAGTGACAGGTCCGTCGCTGTTTACAAGGGGGGGGTGGGGAGGGGCTGGAGGTAAAGAATGACACCTGGCTTTTTGTTAGGTTAGGCTTTCCGGCATGACGGTATGGGAAGCCTCAGCACACAGAGAGCCGAGGGCCAACGCATGCAGTAGAGCCGGCTGTGTTCGGCATGGGATCGTCAACAATGCAGCCGAAGCAGGAGCGAAGAAGGGAGGGAGAGGAAGAGGGAGGGACAAAGAGGGATGGGATGAGGTGAGGCCAGCTGTGGAGCTGTGATGTAATACAGCGCCACAGGACGGTTACAGCCACAGTGGCGTTCTGGGCCTTCAACTTACAGCCACAGTGTGGCGTCAGCAAGATCGATCACGGTCCGCAGGCTTACAGCAAGCGCAACGCTGCATACGAGTACATGCATGTACTGCTTGGCTACCCCAACGAAAGCGTCGAGAACAAAAAGAGACCAAGAGACGAAGAGACAGAGAAAAAAAAAAAGGCAGAGCCAAGACATCAACTTCACGTCACCAGACACCGCTAAGAGCCAAGACGAAACAAGCCGCGGGGGCCAAAAGTATAGCGACGTGAAACGGCCTGGCTTGGCTGGCCTTTGGGCTGTCTGGTTGGCTGGCTTCACTACAACCAGGGGCCGGCGCAGGCAACAAACTTTTCCTTGTCACATGGCAAGTTGGAAGCTGGAAGCTGGAAGCTGGAAGCTGGATCCCAATGGGCCAGGCGGCTGCAGGGAGTCCATCTGGACGTCTACGACGCAATGCACTTGGGGACATTGCTGTACGTTGCTGTATACATGCATTATAGCCGGCTACGCACATGCAGCCATGCTGACTTGTGTCGTGTACAATGTCGGGTCACCGTTTGACGTCGTGCGTGTGTGCGTGTCACTCTGTCGCCTTCACCGCTCAGTCTAAGCTGGATGAAGAACAGGACGACGAGGACGACGATGACGAGCAGGGGGGGCGCCCAGATAAACAAGACAACAGAGACGAGAGACAAGGGGGGGAAGGAGGCGGCGGATGGGATGAATATGGGGGAAGGGGACGGGGCGGGGCGGGGAAGTAGCGAGGAGGAAGGACAGCAAGGGGGAAGAGAAGAGGAACGAGAAAGCATGCGTCATGGTGAATCACAGAATACGGAGGGTTGCAACTGCTGATTGAGTGAGAGCACAAAGCAAAGTTGTTTGTACTGTGTAGCCAGACTTGGGGTTGCCATGTAGCGATGTGGCGATGTACCGATGTATCGATGTACCATGTATCTACTTTCGCCTAGAGCTTGTTTCCTTGTCTGTACAAGTGGAGTGGGCCCGCCCCCGCCGAGTTGTTTCCCTGTTCTGTATCTCCCTGTCTCTCCATCCCCACAAAGGTTGTCTCTCTTTCCCGTCTCTTCTCGTCTCTATTTTTCCTCTTTCCCGGTGCTGGGAAATGACGATATCAGGAAAGCGAGAACAGACAGGAAGGAGCACGAGTCCAAATGATGGAAATGGAAAGAACAAGAACAGAAAGACGCAGGCACAGTCACAGTCGCAATCACAGCAATCAAAGGAAAGAGCCCCCCTCCTCCCCTCCTCCCCCAAAAAATACGGAAACTGCGCCCCCCCCTCCCAAAACTATGAATCCAGCACACAAAAAACGACATAGCTTCCCTCCCAGAACCGAGACGAGCCGCTCAGAGGCTACTGGCGCCCCACTATGCGCTCTGAGAGAGCCCCGCTCTTTCCAAGCCGCATGTGTGTATATCGCGGGGGCACGTGGCCCTTTTCTTTTGGGTTATTGCTTCAGTGAGGCGGTGACGCATGCTTCACCGGGTTCCTTCATGAAGACTGCGAGTCTAGAACAAAGATACAAATAAAATAAAAATAAAATAAAACCAAAAAAAATAAAACCAAAAAAAACCTGTCCAGTATGTTCTCGGCTTCCTATCGATTGCGCGACGGGCACTGGCTCCGGCGCTGGCTCTGGCTCTGGCATACACCCATCCATGCTATTAATCGCTCTTCGTGCTCTTCGAGAAAACTTCCGAGAAGCATTGGCATTGGCACCGGTAAGAAATCCTCTCAAGTCCGCTATCAGGCCAAATGGCCGCGGGAGCACTGGCCCATTACACTTCCTGCATATATGCTATATAAAACATTCTGCACTGAAAGAAAAAAGGACGACCACTTTCCCAGTGCACAGGTGCACAGCGACACAGAGACACTAGGAACGCCCATTGCTCCAACCGCTGTCCATTGTCACTACGCAGCCTCCTATATCTTGTCCGTTACTCTTTTTCCCCCCTGGATTCTACCGCAGCGTCAACTGCAGTCAATAAGAGCGCATTGAACAGCGTGTGTTCTTGGTGCTCCAAAAGATCCAGAATTGTGGCTGATACATGGTATATCGGTGCATGTACTTGGATATCGTCGTGTATATCCGCCCTGTGCTGCTTGTACAGCCACACTTGCTCGGCTCACTCAACACCTAGAAGTACCGCACACATGTTTTCTCTTGTATTCCCGCCAAGGGAGGGGCTGCTTGTCTTGGCTTTTCTGGGCACCTCCACCATCACATCACGTCTGGGACCTGGAAGCTTGGCTGGACACTGAAGTCTTTTGGAATCACGGGCGGCCGCTGAGGCGGGGCCAGAAGTATCAATACACCACGCCAGCTGTCTCTTTTTTTCTGGGGAACTTGCACTGTTGATTTATCTGCCGAATCACAGTACAGAGAATAATGGGTCATTGTTACTTCAGCCCTGATAAGCAGAGCTCCGTTCATCATCCCGCCGCGCTGAACTACTGGGTAGTTGCCTACAGCTTCTCCCTCTTCCTTTGGCGCGGAAGCAAGCTTCAAACGTAGTTGCGCTATCTGGAGACGGTGTTGATGTTGATGCCGCTTGCGGGTGCACGTGTCAGCAATTCACAGCAGCAACACGTCTGCCATAACTATTGAAGAATTGCTGTCCCGCGTTGTTGAATGTACGTGGACTTTTTTTTTGTACTGGTTTTTGGCTTTTTTTTTGGCTTTTTTTTTGGCTCTCTTAATTTCACAGGCTGCTAATTCCCCGTCGCCGCTCAATCTAACCGGACTCTGGAAAAACAAAAACACAAAAAGCCAGGGCCTCCAACAAAGCCGAGCAGGGGTCATCCGAACATAGCGGCGCCGTGGGCTGGTAGTTGCCCGCAATACAAAAAAAAATAAAAAGGTTTTATTGACCAGGGAGGGGGGGGGGATATTGTTTTTCGATTAATTCCAAAAAGTCAGTGTCGATTAATTCGACTGGCCAGTCCAATAAGGCAGTCGCTTCTGTCAACATCCACAACTACTATATAGAGATAGACGCTGTTCACCTGACTCTCCGCTCCGTTTGCCGTTCTTTCCTCTCCTGCTTTTCCCTCTTCTCCTGATTTCTCCCATCTTCCATCTCCTCTTTTTTTTCTTCTTTTCTTTTACTTCTTTTCCAAGTCTTGCCCCCCTCCCCCCCCCTTCTTCCCTTCTTTGTTCTTCTCTGCTCTTCTCTTCTGTTCTTCTCTGTAAAGCTACCGCCTTAGCTTTCTTGCTGCCCTCCTTTCTCTTATCACCAACCCTATTTCGATGGGAAAACCTCACTCGTCCTCTTCCTCCAATGGCCAGTCTCTTGGATCTGTGGAAGGCATAAATGACCTGGACGAGCCTCCTTGTAGTGGTCAACTCCCCGCTACGATCAACTCTAACCAGACACACATAACCCCGACGTCTGCCGACTTCGCCACCCCGGCCCCCGCTCCACTGGCCGCGTCTCACTCCCATCTCCAAACGCAGTCCTCTCTCAGCGAAAAGCCGCTCAAGGCTTCGGCTCTGCAGTCCATCTCGTCGCTGCCTTCGGCCACTGTTTCTGAAAACAGCGCCACCCTCATCAGCTCCGCTGAATCGGCCTGCTCTGCCTCTGCCTCTACCGCCGGCTCGCCGCCGCACTCACTGCCGGCCCTCCATGTCTGCAAAGATCTGCAAACCGACCCCGAAAATGGTCTCTCTGCTGCCGAGGCTGCCACGCGCCTCCAGCGCTGGGGGCTGAACCGCATGGAGCTAACCAAGGGAACTTCTAAACTCCAGATCTTGATGCGTCAGATCTCCAACAGCTTGACCGTTGTGCTGTTCTTGGTGACGATTCTTTCGTTCTCTATTGCCGACTACATTGAGGCCTCGGTCGTGACTGCTGTCATCCTCTTTAATATTGTTATCGGGTAAGTTTTGCTGCCGTGGTCCCCGCCTTGTAGAGGAGCCCTTCTTTGTCTTATTTTGGCTCCTGTTATTGGGGGCGGGGCGGCCTTCCTGGCGCTACTGGCGCTCCCATGCTCCCACGCTCCCACGCCCCCCCTCAGCCCTATGTAACCCTAACCCTACAAAACACCAAAACTAACTCACCACCTGCGTCCCCCCGCACTTTTCACTTCCTACAGATACTGGCAAGACTCTCGTGCTGAGAGCCAGATGCTTGCTCTTCAAAGCCTTGCCTCATCCACTAGCACCGCTGTTCGCGGTGGACAACCCGTAGAAATCAAGGCCGATACTCTGGTCATTGGTGACATTGTCCGTATTAGCGTCGGCGACAAGGTGCCTGCTGATATCCGTCTGGTTGACGGCATTAACTTGAGCGCCGACGAGGCTATCCTCACTGGCGAGTCTCTTCCCATCAGCAAGCACGCTGACCGCATTCTTCCTGGCCATGACATTCCCCTCGGTGACCGCATCAATCTGATCTACTCCGGCACCGTCATCACTCGCGGCCGTGCTACTGGTGTTGTTGTGAGCACCGGTATGCAGACCGAGGTCGGCAAGATTGCTGCTATGCTCCGCACCCGTAAAACTGTTGATAAGACGGCACCCTTTGCCGAGCGCTTTGTTCGTAGCGTCAAGACCAAGGGCCGCAGCATTCTCGGCCTGGACGGAACCCCTCTGCAGAACAAGCTCAGCAAGTTTGCTCTGCTGCTCTTTGGCCTGGCCATTTCTCTCGTCATCATTGTCTTTGCTGTTAACAAGTTTGATGTCAATGGCGAGGTTCTGATCTACGGCATTTGCGTCGGTGTTGCCGTCATTCCCGAGTCGCTGATTGCCGTGCTTACCCTGACATTTACTGTCGCTGCTCGCAGCATGAGTAGCGGCAACGTCATTGTCCGTAATAAGGCATCGCTAGAGGCTGTTGGTGGCGTGACCAACATCTGCTCCGACAAGACCGGCACTCTAACCCAGGGCCGCATGGTCACGCGCAAGGTCTGGCTGGCTGGAAATGCCCGCGCGACTGTTGCCGACGTCACCGACCCCTTCGATCCTAGCAGCGGCACCGTGAACTGGGCTGACTCAGTCGGCACCGCTGTCACCGCCACTCCTGACCACAACGAAAAGCGCCTGAGTCTCAGCCACAGCGAGGACTTTGTCAAGTTCAGCCATGCCATCTCTCTGTGCAACAACGCTACTGTCAACATTGACAAAAGCAACGATGATTCTGCCTCTTCTGTCACTACTTCCGGCACGCCAGTGTGGTGTGCTACTGGTGAACCTACGGAGATTGCCTTGCAGGTCTTTGCCATGCGCTTTGGCCGCAGCAAGGCCGAAGTCTTGGCCAACCACAACCTGTCTCTGACCAAGGAACATCCCTTTGATTCGACTGTCAAGCGCATGAGCGTTGTCTACTCGTCACCCAGCACTGGCTCTACTCTCTATGCCAAGGGTGCACTGGAGGCTCTCCTGCCCCTGATTACTAGCTCCGATGCCGAAAAGGCTGTGATTTCTGCCCAGGCCGACAAGCTTGCTTCCGAGGGTCTGCGTGTTCTCTGTGTCGCCAGCCGCAAGATCAACCCCGACGAAGACCTGGACAACCGTGCTAGCGTTGAGTGCAACATGGAGTTCCTCGGTCTCGCCGGTCTGTATGATCCTCCCCGCCCCGAAACTCGCGGTGCCGTTGAGCAATGTCTCCGCGCCGGCATCCAGGTCCACATGGTTACCGGTGACCACGTCAAGACTGCCACTTCGATCGCCTACGAAGTCGGCATTCTGCCGCCGTCGCTGTCCCCGTCTGAAATTGGCACCAAAGTCATGGCTGCCTCTGCCTTTGACGGCATGACGGATGACGAGGTTGACGCGCTCCCTGCCCTGCCGCTTGTTATTGGCCGCTGCACGCCGCACACTAAGGTGCGCATGCTGCAGGCCATGCACAGACGCAAGGCTTTCTGCATCATGACGGGAGACGGTGTCAACGACTCGCCTGCGCTGAAGCAGTCGGATGTTGGTATCGCCATGGGTATGCGTGGCAGTGACGTTGCCAAAGAGGCTGCTGACATGGTTCTGACGGACGACAACTTTGCGTCAATTGTGACTGCCATCCGCGAGGGACGCAGACTGTTTGACAACATCCAAAAGGTAAGATGGACCGCAGCCGGCGGCATTATTCTAGAAGCTTTGATGTGCTAACCATGGGTATACAGTTCCTTCTCCATCTTCTCATTTCCAACATTGCTCAGGTCATTCTTCTCCTGTTTGGTCTTGCCTTCAAGGACCACGAGAACACATCCATCTTTCCGCTTTCGCCTCTGGAGATTCTATGGGCCAATCTCATCACGTCGTCCTTCCTGGCCGTCGGACTAGGCATGGAAGCTGCGCAGGAGGACATTCTGCTGCGCCCGCCTCAGGACCTGCGCGTCGGCGTGTTCACCAAGGACCTGATCCGCGACAAGTTCATCTACGGCACGTTCATGGGCGGCCTGTGTTTGGCTGCCTTTTCGTCGGTGGCCTACAGCTCGGGCAGCGACCTGGGAGCCGACTGTAACGAGAACTATAATTCGTCGTGTGACGTGGTGTACCGCGCGCGCAGCACGACCTACGCGACGCTGTCGTTCCTGCTGCTGATTACGGCGTGGGAGGTCAAGCACTTTACGCGCTCGCTGTTCAACATGGACCCGACGAAGTGGACGGGCCCGACGGCTGTGTTCAAGACGGTGCGCCAGAATCGCATGTTGTTTTGGGCTGTGGTGGCCGGCTTCGTAGCTATCTTCCCGGTCATCTACATTCCCAAGTTCAACGAGAAGGTGTTTAAGCACCACTCCATCACGTGGGAATGGGGCATCGTTGTCGGCTGCGTGGTGGTGTATGTCGGGTTGATTGAGGCGTGGAAGGCGGTCAAGCGCCGGTACAGGCTGGGCGAGCCTGTGGCCATGCGCTCGCTGGTGGAAAAAGCCTAAGGGCCCAAGGAACAGGCTGCGTGCCCTGCGCCGGGCAAGCTGCCGTGGATGGCTGTGGACTCATCTGGTCAGATGGGCCGCCGCCAGCGGCAGGCCCGCGCACCTCTGGGCGCACGGAAGAGTGCAAGTCGAGGACGGCGATGAGCCCGTATGCAGGCATGCTCCGTTCGTGCCGCATACAAGGATGTTCTGTGTGTGTGGCAAGTCAGCGGTTGCTGATTTGCCGGCCAGAGAATTGGAGCGAGTTGGCTTGCTCCGGCAGGCAGGGGCAGTCTTTTATTTAACTAGTTGCGCATTCTGCGCACTCTCTATTTCCTCACCAAATTGTTACTATCAGGGTTGTAGGCAACGCGATGTTGGCTGCAGGTGTTGCTTTGTTTTTTATTGCTTGCCATGTTCTTAGTTTTGTCAACGGCTTTTGCCGCGCGGAGAAGAATAAAGAAAATACACATATTATCGCACAGTCGAGCTGTGGATGCTTGTGGTATACAACGCGTCGCATGTGTGAAGGCAAGGCAAGGCATACAAGTATCCTGGCGGACCTAGTGTCCCGCGCGGCATGGATACACCAAGGGAATCACCCAGGGAATCCTGGGTCTGCTGCCCCCGCGCCAGCCTCACGCTTCCCTATCCCGTCTCTCGGCCTCCCTTTTCAAGTCCTCAGCCCAAGTGCCAAAGCCAGCCGCCAAGTCCTTGCCCAGAGCCGCCTTGAGGAGATATGCGACGGCGCCGCCAAACGTCTCCCACGAGACATACTCGGTGTGCAGCGCGCCGTCGGGGGCGCGCGACTCGATGAACTCGTGCACGCGCTCGGACCACAGCACGAGGCCGGGCGCGCCGCGCGCTGCCCACACGATGCGCCAGCCCGAGCGGCCGGCCACGTCGTGGAAGCGCACGGCGTGCAGCACGGCGATGTTGCGGGCGCCGAGCGGCCAGCTAGGCGGCCGGCTTGGTCGTAGCATGGTGTGCAGCTGGATGACGGCGCCGGGGCGCGCGCAGCCGGGGCGCGCTAGGATGGGCTGCAGGGCAGGGTCGAGGGCAGGGTCGAGGGCGGGGGCGGGGGCGAGGGCGTCGGAAGAGTCGACGGGGTTGGTGGGCGGCGAGTAGAGCAGGCTGGCGGCGGGCGTGAGGCGGCTCCATGAGGCGTAGGAGCCGGGGTCGAGCGTGGTGGCTACGCAGGTTAGGGCGGCGGCGCGGATGGTGGTGGAGGCGGTGAGGGTGAAGGCGCCGCCGGTGGGGTGTGAGGGTGTAGGTAAGGCGGTGGAGAGTAGGAGACCGGGCTGGTTGGGTGGGATGCCGTGGGAAGAGGGACCGGAGGGCATGGTGGAGGGTGGGAGTGTGGGAGTGTGGGAGTGGGAGTTTGCAAGACTTTGCAGTCCAACGGCAGGCTGTCGTGAAGGCAGACTGGGCGGACTGGGCGGACTTTTATGTCAAGCTAGAGCAACCGAAAAAAAAAAAAGTTGTATATTAAGCTCTACACAAGGCGCAAAGACCGGCAGTTCGGAGGCGGTGGAAGTGGTGGTGGAGGAGGTGGATGAATGTTCGGAGGGTTTAGGGTTAATGGGGGCAGTAGATGGAATAGGGTTGAGGGAGGTGGGACTTGTTATCGATAAGGGATTTATATCTGAGGAGCTTTGGCTTGCGGGAGGACGCAGCAGTGGGAGGAGAGAGAAGCAGGTAGAGGGAGAGAGAGGGAGAGAGAGGGATGCACAAGGCAAGGACAAGGGAGACACAGCGTGGGCGAGGGCAGCATGGTTGGGCAGTCTTTTTCTTTTTCTTTTTGTTTTCCACGTTTCTTCCACGTCTCTTCTACGACATTCTTGGTTGTTTTTTTTTCCCCATTCTTTCCAGGTTGTTTGGTGAGGCGCAACCAGTCGCATCGCACAAGATCAGAATTTGCGCGTTGGCAAGGCTGAGAGGATTCACACCAACAGGGGCAAGTCACGAGCCCAAAAGCAAGCCACAGAATGGGCGCGAGCGGTGAGGGCAGCAAAAAAAAAAAGAAATAAGAGGGCGAAGTGTCACGGCTACAGTCATGGCGTGTTTTTTTTTTCCTGAAGAGGGGAGGGGCAGATGGTGCAGGGTGCGCCGGGTGGGATTTCAGGGCCAAAACACGGTGGCGCATAGTAGTTTTTGTAATGGATGCAGTCGCTGGGCATTGATCTGGAGATTGGGACAGATATCTATGCAGCAAAGAAGGGTGGATGTTGCGGCGCGGAGGATGCGCCGGGTAGTGGTGGTGATTCGGGGAGAGGGGAGGGGAGAGGGGGGAGCGGGGAGAGGGTGGGGGAAGTAAAGAGAGAGAGAGAGAGAGAAGAGAAGAAAAGAGATGCAAGAGAATAGAAAGACGGACAAGAAAGACAAAAGGAGAAAAAGAAAAAAAGGACAAAGACAAAGACAAGATAAAAAAAACAAAAAGAATTAGAGTAGAGAAAAAGATGAAGAAATAAAAAAAAAAGAGAGAGAGAGGGGAAGAAAAAAAGAAAAAAAGAAACAAAATTGGCCGCAAGCAAAAGAAGAGGTGAGTGAGTGAGGTGAGGTTGCGAATTGTGGGCCCGTCAGAATTGTGGAGACGAGCAGGGCGCAAATAGGCGTAGGCGAGAGAGAAGCTGGCCAATCAGAGGACGCGCTGGGCGGGAGGGCGAAAGACGAGCGCGTTGGAGGGGAGTGGAAGAGAAGATGGAGAGTGAAGGAGAGAGAGAGAGAGTGTGTGTGTGGATGGATGAAGGAGAGAGAGAGAGTGTGTGGATGGATGAAGGAGTGAAGGTGCGTGATGGAGGGTGACAGGTGAATGAGCGTGTAAAATGTCAGAGTGTAGACCCGTCAAGGCTGTCGGCTGGCTTGTCCGTCGGGCAGCGAGACAGACACACGGCGAACGCTCTGGCTTGGCTTGGTCGACGGGCTGGGAGGCGAGAGAGAGAGAGAGAGAGAGGTTGATGGAGATGATGGGGGAGACAGTGAGTACAGCGCTCTACTGCTAGAGTACAGCACACCACTGCTAGAGTACAGCACACCACCCGCCTAGACCCAGCTTCCTCCCCCGCCCGCTCGCTCGCTCGCTCTGCAACTTTGCTCTCCTCTCCCCTCCCGCTCTACAACGCGCTCTGGCCGTTCCCCTCCCTCTCTGAACCAAAAAAAAAAAAGAAAAAGAAAAACCGCACCCCCCCCAACC
>JADILG010000548.1:0-15609 GCA_017591655.1 Thielaviopsis populi
TTTTTTTTTTTTTTTTTTTTTTTTTTTTTTTTTTTTTTTTTCTTTTTTTTTTCTTTTTTTTTCCAAAAATGACTCGCCCTCAGCCTCGGGCTCTTCCTCTTCTACCAGACAACACCTACAGATTCAAACCCACCACCACTACCACCACTACCCATTGCTCCGGAGCCGATTACCACTCTCCACTGCTTACTCGCCTCTCCATATACTTCCTGCTATTCTACGCCGCTGGGTCTGTTCGCGAAGCCAAGGTTCGGAGTAATATGTAGCGCATCATTCAAGGCAAACAAAGCAAGCCACAAAGACACACCACACCAAAGGCTGTGGGGAAAAATATAGCTGGAAAAGGGAAAGGCAGAGAAGGCCAAGGAAGAAAGAAACAAAGAAGAAAAAAAAGGCAAAGACAAAGACATGCAACAACACAAACCGCACTGCTGTCAACCTTAGTTTCCAGAGCTTGGGCGTGCTCGTTCTCGTTGGACGTCAAAGCTCAGACTTAAGCTTACTCGCCCTTTGCCCTTTGACAACCTCCCTTCTGCCAAGGCTCAACAAAGCCGCCGCCACCGCCAAACAAGCAAACAAACACACAAACAAAAAAACAGCCCACTGCCCACAGCCCCAAAGAGTCTGAGCCCATAAAAAGCCAAACAGATGCGCCTATACTGCACTGCACTGCACTGCACTGCCAGCCCCCATTGCCACGTAAGTCCGGACCTAGGAGCAATGCTTTTTTTTTCCCCCATTGTTCAAACAGGTCAGCCGTAAAACCAACACCAAAGCTTCCAACAACCAGAACAAACAAACAGCGCCCCTCCCCCGACCTCCTAACTGCGAATCTCTTCCTTCTAGGCTCCGGGCCTGGGTCTGGGCCTGCCCTGGAACTTGAGGTGACACGGCCAACATGTAAGAGAATCAGAACAAAATGGGAGCTGCTCAATACTATGATTGTGTTCCCGTCTTGGAAATGGTGTGCTCATGAACAACGTAAGAAAAACAAGAAAAAAATATCCCTTGTTGGTGGCATGTCCGACCTCTGATGCAAGTCAAACAGTCGTGATATCACTGATCATCACATATAGTGTCGGTTCTGTCTGTCCACACTGTCATGTCCGTCATGGCTCCACTCCGCATATCACTATGGCACGCGATGCTACATTCCCTTTTCTGTTTTCTCTCTCTCTCTCTCTCTCTCTCTCTCGTTCTCTCTCTCTTGCCTCTTTCTTCTTGTTCTCCTTCTCCTTCTCCTTCTAGACCTTTTTCTTTTTTTTCTTTTCTCCCCCACCGTGTCCAATCAGCTTCAGGCAACGTGCTTTCCACCTTTTCACACATATTGCACCTATGCTCACAAAGCACCCACATGCAGGCACAGTTGCAGGCACCTTAATGCAGACGCCTGCATATTGTCAAGATGTCAGTCCTAGCATCAGGATTGGTCAACAGCCAGCTTGAGCTGAGCTTCTGCCCTGGCTTCGTGATGGCCATGCATGGATAACAGTGTAGGGGCTAAGGTCATGAAGAAACCAATCAAGGCCTTATTCGGGCCTTGTTACGTCGTAGCTGTTGTAACCCTAATATCAACCCTTCCAAGACAACTTCTCCCCCCCCCCCATTTCTGTGTAACTCACTCAAATCAACTACGATCCAGAGCTTACCCAATCTAGCTTCATATTTTTCCTGTATTCTTCCTCCTCCTCCTCCTTCTCCTTCTCGTTTACACGCAACCCCTCTCTCATCGCTTCCTCTTTTTCCCACTCTCTCCAAAAGAAAGCAGAAGGAAAATAAAAATCCCGCTCAGCAATTCCTCCGCGCCTGTCCAGAACCTCCGTGTTCCCAAACAAGCTACACGTCCGACCCAGCATGGTAGTATTATATCCGCCCAAGGCCAAAACGACATGGAGCCACGGAGCCCTGGATGCTACAGTGTTTTAACCCTTCTCGAGATTTGGGTAGGATGGGCTCCCTTTTTTGCTCTTCCTTCCCAACAGCTTTCCCTTCTCCTCGTCATTTGTTTTCTAGCTAAAACAGCAAACGAGGAGCTGCGTGCCTGTCTTGCCCCCCCCCCCCCTCGGGCAAATAACTTACCTTCATACAGGGGAAGGGGGGCGAAGAAAGCGAGAGGAGACAGGGAGGATAAAAGAGGAGGGGAATCAGTGGGCCGCCTTCGGTACCGCTTGAGAAAATCGATTTTGCCCCCGCTTCACAAGCTCCTATCCCATTCTCCCTCCCCACGTACCAAACAAGAAGACCCAAACTCGGAGGTAATTTTTGTTCTACGCCTTGATTATAGCTCCGGGAAATCAAGTATCACGAACAGGTAGACAAACCCCCCCCGCCTTCTTGGACTCAAGAAGGATAGACCAAAAGACGAAGAAAAAAAATCAGAAAGTAAAAAAGAGGTCTCAAAAACATTCAGTAAAATGGTATCCCCGCTCAAAAGGTTGGAGAAACCAAAAAGAAATGTTGACAAGAACGAGATTCGAACTCGCGCGGATTGCTCCACTGCGAAGGTCTTCAGAAGAGAACCTGAACACAGCGCCTTAGACCGCTCGGCCATCTTGCCTAGGTGATTATTGAAAAAAGAATTGTCTAATCTGGGAAAATACCCCATTATTGCACAGTGCTAGGGTTGTATATAACCCTATAATATTTCTCGACAATTTCAACTGCGAATAGATGTTAAGATGCCCGGCGTGATTGGTTCAGATACACGATAATTCTGGTCAAATGGCGACATTGACAAAATACACGAGTACACCATCTATCACAGTTTTCATGTAGCATAAAATACTTACAGGAAAGGTGTGTAGATATACGGCATGCTCCCATATATCCAAGCTGCCTGTCCTTCATGCCAAAGCCACAGAGCCTCACTCTACTAGATGAACAAGATACAATCAACGTACCCAAACAGGCGAATGTAATTTACACTCACGAATACCCTCTGTGTTGCTACATCAGCCTAGCCAAGATACTATTAGTTCTGCACGCTCAAATATTCACAGACAGCACCCACCACTAGCATTTCCTTTGGGTAGCACAAGCTAGGCGTTGTACTACATCAGGATACGGAACCTATCTCTCCAAACAAGCCAAGCTGGTGTAACTAGACAAGCATCTATGCCCAATTCTTTTCACCAGAGAATACAGCCTGGAATCGTTCGTGTTATTCTCGTATAAGTATCTGTGCAGTTCATCCCCCTCCCCGCCCTTCGTCTCTTCCTCAGCCGACATAGCCAAGGCCTAAGCACATGCTGCGTTAATACGGGACTAGACACCCAAGCCCGAATACGCCCTCTTTGCAGCATAGTACAAGTACAACTCGACCCAGCTCGGTTCTCAGCATCTCACCGACGCATTCCTTTCCGGTTGAACATTACGATAGGCATCAGTTTACCCATCACCTTCTCACATCTCACATCTCCTGTGGCCGAATATCCAGATACATCCAGGGTTTGCCCAACAGCACATCTCCTATTAGACTCGGACAGTCACCTACAGCCTCGTATCGCAAACACACCTCTTCTTTTCATGCAAGTCTGTGAATTAGACCGCGGTGCATATCATCGTATTTTACATTCCTCCACACAAAAACAACACGCGCAGAAAACAAAGACCACAAGATAGTGTTCACAGAAAGCCAGGTATGTTACTCATTGTTCATAGCTGAGTCATGATCGTCACCGGCTTCTCTCAAGTCTTCAAAAGTGTACCCCGTGCCGGTCCTGTCCATCTACCCCGTCATCATACCAAGGTCCCATCCCGTGAAACTCGTAAAGCCATTTTTTTGTTCTTTATGCTTTTTTTTTATTTCATTTGTTGCGAGACGCCGCTTTACAGCTTCTGCATGGCAGCGATATCGGAGGACTGGACGTAGTCCTCGAAACCGTCAATCTGCTCCTGGAGCTCTTCCAGAGAGATCTTCTCGTCCTCAACGACCAGGTTGATCTGCAGCTTCTTGATACCGAAGCCGACAGGAACCAGCTTGGAGGCACCCCAAACCAGACCGTCCTTCTCAATGCCACGGACAGCGGCCTCAAGGGCAACCATGTCGGTCTCATCATCTGTGATTGATGGGTTAGAATTTTGACAGAGATCAAGGCAAGGGACAATATTGATAACATAAACATACCCCAGGGCTTGACATCCATGGTCACAACGGACTTGGCAATGGTCTTAGGCTTGGCGGCCTTCTTCTCGCGGTAGGCAGCGAGACGCTCCTCACGGACGCGAGCAGCCTCGGCATCCTCCTCCTCGTCGTCGGAGCCGAACAGGTCGACATCATCGTCGTCCTCAGCCTCGGCGGCGGCGGGGGCAGCAGGCTTCTCCTCCTCAGAGGGGCCGTAGGCGCTGGCCTCCTTGGTGGCATCGCCAGCCAGGGTGGAGAACTCAGACTCGTACGAGGCAATGTGCTTGTACCAGCGGGCAGCGTGGACGTACTTGGCAGCGGGGGCGGCGGTCAGGGCCTTGAAGACAACGACATCAGCCTGGGAAGGGGCCTGGCTGAAATCCAAGGAATGTTAGCTCAATGGGTTCTCAATCATACAGGAGTCAATCTCGAGAGTGACTTGTTGAGATGGGAGCAAATCCGTGTGGATTGGGGGTATGTTCAGAGGTGCACAAAGTGCTTTGTGTCGTCGCCATTGGCAGGTCTTGAGTCTGCTCAGAAACACGGACCAATTTTTCTCATCATTATACCACGGGAATTGGGGAGAAAGAGTAGCTGGGGACAACTTGCCCTTGGGTCAGGCTGTAGCATTGCCCACAGGCTACTGATTCTTTACGGAGGGCGCAAACGCTCGAGAGCGATGGGCTAGTGTGAAGATGAATATGACTTACCCATCGATGTAGGACCGGGTCTTGGTCCAGCTGTCAAGGCCTGGTTGAAGTTAGAACTGGGCATTTGACAAGAGCAAAACAAAGCAAAGTAGGGACGAAAAGAAAGAAAATTTCAAATGACGCCGTTCTTGGGACTCTTGGGGCACATACTGGCCACACCAGCGTCGGAGGAGAGATCAGTGAAACCCATTTTGATGGTTGATGTGTGAGGAGGGAGAATGTGATGTTCTGCTCGAGAAGAAGAAGAAGAAGAGGAAGAAGAAAAGAAAGATGAGGAGAGATGGGAGAGACTCAAATATGAAGGGGTCGGGAAGATGAGTATGAGGAAACGAGAACTTGCAAGATAGCGGGGTCGTGGGAAATTTTTTGGACGTGGGCTGGGCAACCAGTGGACATTGTGGGCCTTTGTGGATAGCGCCCCACTGTGTTTGACATTTGAGACCAATGAGAGACCTGCATGGCAAGTGGCCCGCCACGCTCAGAGACAGACAGCTGCCATCAGCTGACAAGGGGACTGCGGCGTTGTGCTGACGAGGTCTGGGTACCTCGCGTCACGCGCAAATTACTGTGTGGCATCATGTACCGCTTGCTGCCTGACCCTTAATAAGGCGCATCAGCATCATCGAGCTGGGGCCTGGTGAGCTTTGAGCTTAGTTACAGCATTGCATCATCTAGCTACACATATATCCATCCCTTCTGCTTGCTCATTGAAAGCACACATTATTCTTGTTGTTTTAATTGTCACATCATCCACCAGTTGTTGTCGCATTATTCCTCTGACCACGTACTCCATACTTTCTCATAATGTCTACTGAACCGCTTATCGTGTTTAGAGCGGGTTGCTGTGATATCGACGTAGGTAAAAAGCTACGGCTTATTCCACAGCCTTGCCAGTGCATCACGCATCACGCATCACATGCTGACATCGTGTTAGACTTCTGTTACGCCGCCTAGAGTGACTCCTAAACCCGACCCCGGATACCTCTACCTGTACAATGGCGAAGATGGTATGGCTCACTGGCAACAAGCCCATGATTTATTTCACGTTTATGGAGGGGAACGAAACTGACCATTTCCCAGAATTGATTCACCTCTGCTGGCGCAAGCGGTCGTCGTCGTCCACCGAACCCGATCTCGAACTCGTAATGATCCCCGGCGACGGCAACTTCCTGCACTACGACTCTGAAGCCCCCTCCGCGAAAACCAATGGCCGCATCTACGTCCTCAAGTTCCAGTCTTCCTCCCAGCGTTACCTCTTCTGGCTGCAATCGGCCCCCGAGCATCCCACAATTCACAGCCGGCTGAGCGAGCGCGATCGTAAGATTACGGATATTGTCTATACTCTGCTCCAGGGCGAGGAAGTCGACGTGGGTGCTCAGCTGGCCACTCTGGACGAAGATGATGAGGAGGAAGAAGAGGAAGAAGAATACGAGGACGAGGAGGAAGACGAGGATGAGGAGATGGCCGACCAGCCCACAACTGCCCGTGGTACTACGGGTGGCGCTGGCGCCGACGCCACAGGAGGCGATATTCGGGATGAAGGCGAGGATGCCAGAGAAGGCGGAGCTGACGGTGGTAGAGCGTAGGTTTTTTTTTCTTTATTTTCCTGACGTTGTGATTGCTGGTGTCTGGTACCGGGAAAGCCACGGCGTCTTGGAGTCCAGTCACGATAATGACTGTAGGGGGTCGGACTGTTCTCTCGCACCTGAACCTCTCGCATTCTTTACTGCTACGCTACATTATGAGCCAATACAATCAAGAGAACATTCATTATCTCTCCTGACTGGGACACACAGATTAGTGGCTGACCCTTTTTCTTCGTTGTAGTGCCACTGAGACTACAGCCAACGTCGATTCTGTAGTCCGAAATCTTCTTGCGTCTCTGGAAGGCAGCAGCAGACAATTTTCCGACACTTCCCGCCGTCCGGAGCCTGCCGATAAGCCGTATCCTTCTCTTAGCCATCTGCTGCCGACATCCGTCACCATTCCCATCATTGATGGCGGAATTTCCACGGAGAAGATTGACCAGCTCATCAGTCTTTTGCCTCCTACGCTGGTCATTGCTACGGCCAACAGTGGAACGGACAGTGGCAGGCTCTCACAGGAGCCGACTACAGAGATGCTCGAGGCTGCCAAGGCGTCTCTGAGTCTTGGCGAAAAGCGCGACCTTGTCAAGAAGGTTCTTCGGAGTCCACAGTTCGCCCAGTCTCTCGGAAGCTTAACCATGGCTATTCGTGATGGAGGGCTTCCGACGATTGCGGAAGCTCTGCAGATTGACGTTGAGAACAGCGGCTACATGAGAGGCAGCGCGATGCCCCTGGGAGGTGGACTGGCTGTTGAGGCTTTTGTGGAGGGCGTCAAGAAGACGGTGTCTAAGAAGGAGTAGACGACAGGAAGTCTACGGGCCATGCATAAGAGATGGGATGGAGCAGGGCTGCGAGGAGTTGGACAATGCATTTTCTTTTCTGGGCGCCGACATGGTGAATGACGATGACGACGAATATTCTATTGAAAATGGACTTGGCTGTCACCTCATCCAAAAAAAATGCCGGCTGTGTCGTGAAAACTGATAGACGTTGTTGTGGTTGTTGTTGTTGGTGAGCAGCAGTCAAGTACCCCTACGTACAGTGCACAACGCCACGCCGCACTGTCACACTTCTGCCTGAAGGTTGGCAACATTGAAATTTCGCCTTTTCTACATTTATTTATAACACAAACCACCGCCAATCTTCTTTTTCCCAGCAACTATCAAAGGCTACACTGTCGCTGCATATCGTGGCCCCAACACACACACGACAATGGAGCCCCAGGCTGAACTTAATTTTCCGACAGACAAGTCGCAGTTTGACGGCGACGACCGCATTTCATTCTCAAAGCTCGACCAGAAATACATTGCTGTCCATGACGATGGCGACGAGTACGAATTTGACGAGGCCGCGCGACAATGGGTGCTCTGCGACGAAGGCGACGAAGGCGACGAAGCCCCGCTTCCCGAGGATCTTGACTCGAACGCAAAGGCTCTCGTGCCCTCGGACATGGGCCTCACGAGCGATGCGCGCAAGAGAAAGGAAGCTCCAACTGCGGCCGACAACGAGGTAAGCTTCGCATGAAACAAGACGCCATAGCCATGGCATGGCATGGTGGAGAGAGGGGCAAGCTTCCTTTGGGAGGTGTTCTTGACAGTTTATATTTGGTCCTTGTAAGGCTGGATCACAGGCGGAAATTCAAGCCAACAAGCATTTCCAATCCTGGTGATGGGAGTTATCAACACGCGGCTCAAGAGAAACAATGGCGGCCCACACACATCCACATCTTGCCGTGTGCGCACGCAGGACTATCTGCCTGCCACCCGTGGCTTCGGGAATAATACTGACAGTACCAATGTGTGCTCTCTTCCGAACCATCAGCAGGATTCCAACAAGCAACAAACAAAGCCAAGGGCACAGAAAAAGGCAAAAGGCCCGCCGCCTCCACGACCAAACACGGCGGTCTACGTGACGGGAATTCCACACGATGCGACGCTGGACGAGATACACGACCTGTTTTCGCGCAAAGGCGGCGTGATTGCAGAGGAGATTGACAGCGGCCGCCCGCGCATCAAGATGTACACGGACGCCGATGGAAATTTCAAAGGCGACGCGCTGATAGTCTTCTTTAAGCCCCAATCTGTCGAAATGGCCATCATGCTCCTGGACGACACTGATTTCCGCTTCACCAGCGCAGGCAAGCCCGAGGGCCGCATCAGGGTACAGGAGGCCGACTCGAGCTACAAGAAGACCAAGTATGATGGCACAAAAGATGCGCAAGGTGGAGGCGGGAAGCAAGAGGCACCAGCACTCAAGGCGCAGAAGAACAACCAGGACCGGCAGAAGATCATCAAGAAGACCCAGAAGCTGGAGCTGAAGCTGGCCGACTGGGACGACGACGAGTACCCCCCCGACAAGCCTGTGGTCAAGGCTCGCTGGGAAAAGACTGTGATTTTGTCACACATGTTTACTCTGCAGGAGTTGGAGGACGACCCATCGGCGCTGCTGGACATCAAGGAGGACATTCGCGACGAGTGTTCCAAGCTGGGCACTGTCACCAATGTAATTCTGTTTGACCTGGAGCCCGAGGGCATCGTCTCGGTCAAGTTCAAAGAGGTCGAGGCAGCCCACGCGTGCGTGCGGACGATGCATGGCCGCAATTTTGGAGGCCAAATGGTCGAAGCTGGGCTTGCAACTGGAAAGGAAAAGTTCAAACGGACTACAAATGGCACAGTAAGCGATTCTGGCTCGGATTGAGAAGAACAAGGGGCCAACGATTAGCCACGGCGGAGATACAGAATGTGAGCTGGCGTTTTTGTCTCTTTTTCTTTTTGTTTCTTTTTTGGGGGGGGGAGGGTAGAAGGTCTTTGAGAATGGCAGCACGTGCAGTGTACATGGGTTGTTATACGTGAGCTTTCGCAATACGGAGCTGCTCTTGGCGACTTCCTCCTACCTACTTACGGTCTAAGAAGCGTGTGTCTTTCAAGCACCCAGAGCACTGTGGCCCGTGACATGTGTCTGCATCTTGGTCCTCTCGCCCGTCACAAACCAAATGGCAGACTCGATAATGTCACACACAACGCGGAGCTCTTCATCATCTGCGTTGGAATCAGCAGGTGTGGTCGACGTTGCGTTGCGGGTGCTGGATATATCATCACCTACCACGAGGCCCGTAGATCATAACAAAGGTCTCGGGCACCGGGCTTGCGCCGAGCCAGCGCTTGCACGCGAGTGGGTGTCGCTGGCCCCAGCCCTTTTCCAGGACCTGCCTGAGGTCGTCTGGGTGCAGGTTCATGTGCATGGAATGGTCCGTGCTATGGACATGGCAGACTTCGCCCGCGCAAGTGTTATTCACAGGGTGAAGGGCAAACAAGGCCAGCCCGTGCTTCTCAAAGCACGAGCGCGCAATGCCGAAGCAGGCCTGCTGCAGCACACTCAAGCTGGCGAGAGCTGTGCGCAGCTTGTAGTACTGGGGCAGAGCGCCGTACTGGTTTCTTTGGCGCTGGGGAGCAATGCCCGCAACAATGGGTCGCGGGCCAGAACGACGGGGGAGTGAAGAGGCTGTCATGATTCCTCTGGACGGCACGATGTTGGGGTTTGTGCGGGGAGGCTGCAGAGGGTCCCGGAGGGTCCATAGCTTAAGCCACGTGATGCGCAGATAACCGGGGAAAGTGGACGGGGTGCCTCCGGGTCCGAGGCTGAGGAAGTCCTGGTAGTCATGGCGGATAATGACGATGGCGGGGAGAAGCGCCATGGTGCATGCGGCATACACATACATGGGACATGGACGAATGGCAAGCAGCAGAACAAGGACACCTGAAAGAAGCAGAGAGCCGCTTGTATTGGTGAGGGCAGGCTTGGATGGTATAGGATGAGTTGTGGCATAGACGGGAGACTGCAAGGTTGTCTCCGGAGCAGTGATGTGCATTACAGCCATGATTGGTTGGTTGGTTGGTTGGTTGGTTGGGTAGAGAGAAATAGCTGAATAGGCGCATGCTGGGTCAAAGAGATGCAAGTAGGAGGGAGAGATGGCGAATAGTGCGCATGGCCAGGCTTATATAACAGGAGCTGGTAAGCGTGCAGGCTTTACGGTGCTCACCTGCCCGAAGCGTATTGCGCAAATTGGCCAAGCAAGCAGCAGCCTCTTTGGCGCAGACAAAACAGCGCTCGTGACAGGGGCGGCGGTGCGCGAGTCTGACGGGCCGTAGATGTGCATCCTTGCAAAAAAGTTGGAGGCGTTGATAAAGTGTCGCGTGACGGTTCTTCATCGGGCCGGGCCGGGCTGAGCTAGGACTTTGAAGGGCAGAGAATAAGTGGGGCCAGACACAGCCGGAGGCCGAGACTAAAAGCGGGTCTTGTGGTTGTGGTAGTATTTTTTTTCTGGAAAGAACCCAAAAACGCAGAGCCCCACTTGTTGTGCTCACCGCCCAATTTTTCTGGCAGAAAAAAAATGGAATTTTTGCTACCATCTTGTATCTGGATATTTTTTTTTTGCTGCGCCAGAAAGAAAAAAAAAAAAGTTCCGTCAAGTCTGCTGCTCTGTTGTTCTTATTCCCCCACGCAGTTTCGCCCATAATCTGTAGCAATTTGCTATTCTTCGGGGCTCGATCGCCTTGCTTTTTTCTTTTTTCTTTTTGTCTTCGTCTGGCTCAAGAATCGTCCTTCTTTTGTCACCACCACCTCTCTCTCTTTCCTTCCTCTGCCAAACTTGCCTCGACAAATATGGCCGTTCAAGCTGCCGGCAACAAGCGCAAGGCCAGTGGCCATGGCAAGCCCAACTCCAGCTCGTCTCCCAAGAAGGCGAAGCTGCAGATCCGCCCCAAGGATAACAAAGACGGCGGCTCGCGCCTGAAGAAGGCGGCTCCTGCTCTGGTGCCCGCGACCCACGACCAGCAGAACGACTCGGACTCGGATGAGGCCGAGGATTTCGAGGCCAAGGACACGGAGATGGTTGACTTTTCTGATTCTGAGGAGGGCGGCGTCAGCCTGCACCCCGACAGAGCAAAGGCTGTGGAGGCTAGATCTCAGCCTCCCCGTGATAAGGGTACGTCGAGGAAGAAACCGTCATGGTTGATGCATGTCTATGGATCTGCCATTCTGCCCCTCTCCCCTCTCCCCTCTCCCCTCTCCCCTTCTCCTCTCCTCCTCTTCTCCTCTTCTCCCCCATCCCCTCCCCTCCCCTCCCTCAATTACACTGCTAACACACCTCTCCTCGCTCTGCACAGAAACCTCCCGCGAAAGTCACATGAAACAGAAGCAGATTGCCAAGGAACGCCGGGCCGCCAAGCCCCTCGCCGACGAGATTGCGCGCACAAAGAAGCTCTGGGAGCGTTTGCGGCGGAAGTCGCATGTGCCCGCCGAGGAGCGCAAAAAGCTGGTTGACGAGCTCTTCCAAATCATCTCTGGCCGCATGAAGACTCTGGTGCTGAAGCACGACGCCACCCGTGCCGTGCAGACGGCAATCAAGTACGCCACGCCCGAACAGCGCCAGCAGATCGCCAAGGAGCTCAGGGGCTCGTACGCCACGCTGGCGTCTGGCCGTTACGCCAAGTTCCTGGTGTGCAAGCTGATTTCCTACTCCGACGACACCATCCGTGACCTGATTGTGCCCGAGTTCTACGGCAAGATCCGCAAGATGATTCACCACCCCGAGGCGTCGTGGACGCTCGAGGATATCTACCGCGTTGCTGCCACCAAGAACCAGCGTGCCATTATCCTGAGAGAATGGTATGGCGTCGAGTTCACCCTACTCGACAACAACACCGAGGAGCCCACGGCTGTGCTAGCCGACATCCTCGCCAAGGAGCCCATGAAGCGCGGCCCTGCCATGAAGAGTCTGCTGGACCTGATCAACAGTCTGATCCAGAAGAACATGGTGGGCTTCTCTATGCTGCACGACGCCATGCTCCAGTACTTCCAAAATGTCCAGCGTGATAGCTCCGAGTTTACCGAGTTTTACGAGATGATTCGCGGCAACGAGAGCGGCGACCTGCTCAAGAACATGGCCTTTACCAAGTCTGGTGCGCATCTGGTGTGTTTGCTGCTGACCCAGGGCACTGCCAAGGATCGCAGAGCTATTCTCAAGACCTTCAAGGATACTTTTGTCCTCATGTCGGGAGATACCAACGCCCACCGCATTCTGCTCACTGCCTTTGAAGTCATTGACGACACCAAGATGACCTCCAAGGCCATCTTCCCCGAAATCTTTGGCGAGACGTTTGACAAGGCCGGCGAGTCTCTGCTTGCCATGTCGCAAAACATCCACGCGCGCATAACTCTGCTGTATCTGCTGGAGGGCACCGGTCTGTCTACCATGTTCACTGGGCCCAAGGACGAGGTGCGCAGCCTAATGGAGGAGGTGTACGAGCTGCGCAAGAACACCAGTAAGAAGGACCCCGAGGTGCGTCGCAAGGAGCTGGTAGCGGCCATGTCGCCACAGCTGCTGCAGGCGATTGCCGACTGTGGCACGCAGATGGTGCACGACCACTACGGCTGCCAGCTCATGTCAGAGTCCATCTTTGCCGCCGAGGGCGACAAGACGGAAGCGCTCAAGACCATTGCCAACGCCGTCGCCGGCAACCCCAACGAGATGTTGGGCGGCAGCGGCGATGACGAAGAAGCGCCCGCGGCTGCGCTGATTGCGCGGCCGCACCCGGCGCTCACGGCGCACGGTGGCCGCCTGATCAAGGGACTGATCTCGGGTGGTAAGTTCAACAAGGCGACGGGCCAGACGACGCGCGTGGAGCCGGCGCTCAAGTTTGCCAACGTGCTGTTCCCCGTCATCAAGCCGCACGTGCTCGAGTGGGCGACGGGCCCGTCGTCGTTTGTCATTGTCAACATGCTCGACGCGCCCGACTTTGACGATGTGGCGGAGCTGCGCAAGATCCTGAGCAAGGGCCGCGCGCAGCTGGAGAAGGCGGCGCGCGAGGGCGGCACGCAAAAGTACAGCAAGGAGCAGAGCGAGGAGATGGCGGCGAAGAAGAAGAAGAAGAACAACAGCAAGAGGCCGCCACGGACAGACCCGGGCAACAAGGGTGCGCAGATCATTCTGGAGCGTCTTGGTTAAGAGGGGGGGGGGGTCAGTCCCAGCAGTTCTCTTTCTTCTGTCTCATGTATGTTCTCTCTCTTTTTTTCTTTCTTTCTCTCTCTCTCTCTCTCTCTCTCTCGTTAGATGACGAGTTTGTCTCATGTCTCATGTACGCAGCAAAAAGAAAAAAAAGGAAGGGAACGTGTTATATCTTTGGCCGGCGCATATTGCTCTCTTTGTCTCTTTGTTTTTTTTCCTACCGTTGAATCTGTTGTTTCCATTCACTTCTCCCCGCATGTTTGATGGCATCATAATCTGAAGAAAAGTTTCGTGTTTCATGTCGAGGTTGTGAGAGTACACGTACAAGATATCATGACCATGTTATTTATGCCTGAATCAGCGCAAGTAGTCGGCTCTATTCAGGCACGTTGTGAGGCTGAAGATGTACCAGATCAAACAAGCCGAGAGACACGACGTAGACGAAGCGTTTCTAGGGACATCCAAAAAAAGAAAAAAAAAAAAAGAATAAGCCAGTTTTTTGCTAGAGCCCGCAACAACAATAACAACAACAACAACAACGCCAGAGATCGTGAAATGCCAAGCTAGAAAAGGAAAACCAACCCTCCGCTCCCCTCCTCCCAAAAACAAACAAGAAGCACAACGAGAGACAAAAGAAGAGCATTGGCGTCTTGCCTCTACTTGGTGCTCTGTAGCTTGTCCAGCTGGTCGAGAATGGTCTGCAGCTCCTCGTCGCTGATCTTGTCCTGCAGCGAGGGAATCAGGGTCTTGGCCTCTTCGGCGTTGAAGCAGACCAGAGAGCCTATAAAGCATGCGTCAGTACGTGGGAAAACTGCTTCACGGTCGGGGTCTTGCAGAGGACGAGGAAGGCCGTACCGAGTTGGGCGCGCTCAAACTTGTGCAGCTGCGTACATGAGCTCAGCAGGCGCTCGACGGCCTCGACGTTTTCCTTCTGCTTGAAGCGCGCAAAGTGGTCGAGGTAGTCCATGGTTTGGTTCAGCATCCTGTACACACACACACACACACATCGCGTTAGCCACGTATTTTTGTCTTGCCGGCCACAGAGGGGCCTCGTCAGGCTACGCACTCGTTGTCGTGCACATTGCGGTGCTCGGCACGCCGTTTCTCGACCAGCGCCTTGATGACCAGCGCCGCCTCGGAGAGCGTCAGCGTATCGACGTTCTGGAACTCGCCCAGGTTCAGCTGCGAGCCGGCGTCTTCGGTGCCGGGCACTGGCGGCCGGGGCCGCGACGTCATGGGGTGCTTGTTGGGAGGCATTGCGAGGTTAGGGAGGCGGAGCCGTGGAGGAGTTCGAGGGCCGTTGAAGAGGGGAGGCGGGCGTCGAGATGCGAGTGTGAGATGGATGCGAGAGCTGCAAAAAAAAAAAAACAACCAAAAAAAGCTGATGAGGAAACGGCCGGTGACTGGCGACGCTGAGACAGCTCATCGACAGGTAGAAAGAGTTTGAGACTTCAGGCTGGCGCTTGCACTGTGACGAAGTTTAAGTGAATAAGGGTTTGGCGCCGGCTGATCCCCGGCTAATTGGCGGCGGGCGGACACAGCTTCCCAGCGCAGGCTCGGTGGTCAAGCCAGCTCTGGCGTCATGCCGCCAGGTTGTTTTGAGCGTGAATGAGAGTGAGTTGGAACATGTGTGTATGTCCGGTTGTGTCTGTTTTGTCCAGCTTTGCTCTCACTTATGGCACTTATGATGCATGTTCGGTGGTTGTCTACTTAACCTCGTACCACTTCTACTCCCCCTACAATTAGGGTTAGCGACTCTCACCCATCCAACCCCCATCTACTACTCAGACTGGGCGAATCTCGCCAGCATCACCACCACCCATCTGCCGTTCTGGGTGCGACAGAATCCAATCACATTTGACGTATAGAATCTTTCTTGTTTAGCCAGCGGCCCGCCATGTACGTCTCACGACGCTTTCTGAACCCGCCTGGAGCCAGCCTTGCTAACCCTCTCTCTCTTAGGACTGTATACGCACTTATCATCATCAACAAGGCCGGCGGCTTAATATACCACCGCCAGTTTGACGATGGCGGTCTCCGCAAGCTCTCTACCAATGACTATCTAGTTCTTGCCGGTACATTCCACGGGTATGCAGTGTGATGCGAGACCCTTCGCCCCCCCCCCCCCCCCCCACCCTTTTTTTTTTCCCCACTTAAAACACCACCCACCCCCCCCCTTTTTTT
>JADILG010000549.1:0-15550 GCA_017591655.1 Thielaviopsis populi
GGCGCGGGGGGGTGGGGGGGGGGGGGGGGGGGGGGGGGGCGGGGGGGGGGGGGGGGGGGGGGGGGGGGGGGGCACGAGGGGCAGCAAGGCAGCGCATGATGTGCCTGCGCGGAGGAAGGAGACATAAACAAAAACAAACGAGGGCGTGATGTGTGGTGAGTGGCGAGTGTGGTGTGTGGTGGCGAGTGGTGCCTCGGACTTGTATAAGAGAAGCCGGGAGAGCGGGCTCTGTCTGGTGGTCTGGTTTCTGGCGGTCATCACTTCTTTGTCTTCATCTTTACACTTTGTTTGCGCTTCTATTGTTCGCTACAGTCTTTTTGTGGCCTTTTCTTTTTCTTCTTCTTCTTCTTCTTCTTCTTCTTCTTCTTCTTCTTCTTCTTCCTCTTCTTCTCTACCGTCTTTGACCCTCTCCTTTGCTCTTCTTTTCTTCTCTCTCTCAACTTATACGCCGCCGTCTTTTCTTTATACTTTTACGCCGTCGTCTTTGCTCACCAGTTCGCCCGGTACCGCATCTCCCGCTCTTGCCAAGTCTCTCTGTCTTCAGCCCGCACCGAGTCTCCCTCTCAAGATCTTGCCTGCCTCAGCTTCACCCCTCCAAAGACCCCCTGAAACACCACCATGTTCCGCAAATACACAGCAGTCGCCGCCCTCTTGGCCACCAAAGCCGCCTTTGCTGCTGACGACTCCGTGCAGTACGTCGGCTGCTACCCGCCCGAGACCCAGACCAAGACTGTCACTGTCACCGTCGCCAACCCCGCGGCCGGCTCTGTGGCGGCGGCTCCCCCCACCGGCGCCGGTGTTGGTGTGCCGGTCACCGTGACCGAGACCAAGTACGAGACCAAGATCGACGTCGAGACCCTGACCCAGACCCTGACCCAGACCGTGTTTGTCACGCGCGACTCGGAAGTGGCGCCGTCGAGTTTGTTTACTTCGGCTGTTGCCACGCCGACTTTGTTTACTCCTTCTGCTGTTGCAACTACCTCCCTGGCGTCCTATGTTGACAGTGCCGCCGTCTCTGTAAGTGCGCCTGCTACCGCCGGCTTCCGACTCTCGGCCATGCCACCCCACTAACCGTCCATATCAAGCCGCCCTCTGTTTCCACCGTCCCCTCGGAAAACAGAGTCGCTGTCCCTGTCCCCGACTCCGACTCCGACAGTATCGTGCCCGGTGCCACCACCACCACCACTGCCGCTCCCGCTGCCTCCTCGCAAGAGCCCGATACTACCACCAGGATCAAATCAACTTCGACCACAACCGTCACCATTCCGTTCCCTTCGACTTCTTCCGCTGTAGTTGGCGGGCACAGCTACAATGCGACCTCGACTGCCCTGGTCGGCAGTACCTCCGTCCTCTCCTCCGTCCCCACTTCGACTGTCCTGGCTGGCAGTGCTTCAACCATCTTCCCCTTGTCCTCCTCGTCCTCCTTCTCCTCCTTCTCCTCGGCCGCCCTGGCTGGCACGCCCTCGACCCTCTCCACCATGACCGCCTACCGTGCCCAGAGCACCGCGTCGGCATCGTCTTCTTCCGCCGTCGACACCAAGACAGCCTCGGCCACCTCGGGTGCGGCCTACGGCTCGCCGACCTCCACTGTAAGTCTCATGCCCGCCGTTCATCACCTGTCCTGCCGTCTGTCCTTCTCCTGCAGCCCATCCCGTGTGGCTTCCCACGCTAACCCCTCCCTGTACCACCGCAAGATCAACGGCCGCTCCAATGCCATCTACTTCACCAACTGGGGCATCTACGGCGCCAACTACCAGCCCGACCAGCTGCCCGCCGACAAAATCACCCGCGTGCTGTACTCGTTTGCTGATATCGGCAGCAACGGCACTGTGTAAGACGCAACCCCCCTCCCTCCGCCACTCTGACTGTCACCACTCCCCTCTGGCCTCGGCCTTTTACCGCTGCCCCCACTAACACACACACACAGCATCTCGTCCGATTCCTATGCCGATCTTGAGAAGCACTACGCCGGCGACTCCTGGAACGACAGCGGCAACAACGCCTATGGATGCGTCAAGCAGCTGTACCTGCAGAAGAAGAAGCATCGCCACCTGAAGCTGCTGTTGTCCATTGGCGGCTGGACGTACTCGAGCAAGTTCGCGCCGGTAGCAGCCACCGCCGCCGGTCGCACCGAGTTCTGCTCGTCGGCTCTGACGCTCGTCAAGGACTGGGGCTTTGATGGCATCGACATTGACTGGGAGTATCCCACGTCCAAGGCCGAGACTCAAGCCTATGTCGACCTGATCAAGGAGTGCCGCGAGCGGCTGGACGAGTATTCGGCCAAGCACGCCAACAACTACCACTTCCAGATCACGGTGGCGTCGCCGGCCGGCCCCGCCAACATCGACAACCTCAACCTGGTCGAGATGGACAAGTACGTGGACGCGTGGCACCTGATGGCCTACGACTATGCCGGTGCATGGGACAAGACTTCGGGCCATCAGGCCAACGTGCACAAGAGCAAGTCCAACGCCGAGAGCACCAAGTTCTCGACCGACACGGCCGTCAACCTGTACCTCAACCACAGCATCGCCGCCGACAAGCTGGTGCTCGGCTTCCCGCTGTACGGCCGCTCATTTACCGGCACCGACGGCCCCGGCAAGCCGTACACCGGCCTCGGCCAGGGCACGCTCGAGAAGGGCATCTGGCTGTACAAGGACCTGCCCCGCAGCGGCGCGGTGGAGCACTACGACGGCGACATTCTGGCCTCGTGGAGCTACGACAACGGCACCCGCGAGATGGTCACTTACGACAACGTCAAGAGCGCCGAGGAGAAGACCAAGTGGATGGTGGCCAAGGGCCTCGGCGGCGCCGTGTACTGGGAGGCCAGCGGTGACAAGAACGGCAGCGCCAGCATTGTGTCGACGGTGGCTGAGGCGATGGGCGACATGGACACGTCGGAGAATCTGCTGAGCTACCCGGAGAGCGTGTACGACAACATCCGGAACAACCTGGAGGACAAGGATGCCAAGGAGTAAGTGGGGGGGCTCAGTTTGCAGACTGTCTTTCTGCCGGTCCCACACACCGCTTTTGACCCACTCCGCCCTTGGCCCCACTCCGCTTCCCCATCGCTCCGTCGTTTCCCGTCCCTGTTTCACCTCCGTTTTATGTCTGTTTCTGCCTTATTCCCATGTTTTGTGCCGTCTGCTATGCTCTGCTTTTGTCAAGTTTTACGTCTGCTTTTTTGCTTGCCTCTTGTTTTCTTTCACGCGCTGTTTCTTTGCCTTTTTTGCCTTCTTTGCCTGTGCTTGTCACTATCTCGCATTCGATATATATCTCTAGATGTGCAAATATCAATCCCCCCCTTTTGGGTCTATTAAACATTAAGTATCTTTGTGTGTCGTATCATGGCGTCAAGATTACAGAAATAACAAGAATTCCCAGTACTATAGCAGCCGGCGTGCTACCCGTCCACAGCCCCGCAAAGGCGCCTGTGTACACGCCGCCGCTCGTCACGGCCGTGCTGGCGGCCGGTGCGCCGGGCTCTGCATCCAGCGCGGGGATTGTCGTTGGTACGCTGGCGGGGTTGGGCAGCAGCACGGGACGCGTCGCGTCCGGGTCTCTTGCAGTGCCGCTGCTGCTGCCGTTGTCGCGCGTCACAGTCACGATCCGCACGGCGGTCGCAGTCACCATGCTGCGCGACGCCGTGGCTGTGCCCGTGGCTGTGCCCGTGGCCAGCGTGCTGTTGACAAACCGGTATGGGGGCGTCGGCGCGTTTCTGCTGCCGTCGTCTCCAGTGCCTGTGCCAGTAGCACAAGGACTGCTACCATAGTCAAAGCCGGCGCCCGTGTCTGTGCGCGTTGCCGTTTCGTATGGCCCGGTCGGCGGTGTGCCCAGCGTGGCAAAGTTGACGCTGGAATTAAAGGGCGTGAGCGGCTGTGGCGAGGGCAGAGTGGAGTTGAAGAGCGTCTAGGACTGTGGTCAGTCAGTTAATAGTGTACTTGCATGGTGGGCGGATGGGGGCTCGCGGAGACTCACTGATAGGGCGGGGCTGGGGCCCGCTTGTCTTTTGGGAATAGTTGTCGGCTCTTGTCTCTTGACAACAGTGGCCATTGTCGTCATGGTCACGACCTCCTGTTTGTTGGGGTACAAGATGATGCGCGGCCCGGAGTCGCCGGCACTCTGGTCCTGCAGGCCAGCTTCCTGTCCGGCAGCGGCGAGGACAGCCAACGACACAAAGGATAGAAGAAAGCTAGGCTGCATGGCGGCAATGGGCGAGTAGAATGGCAGTGGCAGATTGAAGGGGGGGGGAGGCAGAGACAGTTGAGAAGCTGGTGGGTAAAGTGTGTAGTGAAGCACATCAACAGGACGACTCATTCATGGCAGACAGGCAGCTCGGTATATATACACCAGGCCAAGACGCCGACGGCGGGCCTAGATCGCTAGGCCCAAACATTCTGCGCTCCTGGTGTGATTCAGACGTCGCATCCAGAACATGTGCGCACAGATTCCCAGCGTCAAAACGCGGGCACTTGTATTAGTGAGCTTTGACCGGGTTTTGCGTCAGGTTTCAAGAACTACACCGAGCAGCAAACAGCGTTGTGTCTCCGCTGTGTTGGCAGTGGCCAGGGCAGTCAGTGGCCACACAGGGCATCATGGCGGACAGCCACAACAGACAGCCATGGCGGACAGCCACGGCGGACACGGCGCCGACGCTGCCTGTCTGCTTGTCTGCTTGTCTTGCTGCTCCTTTTCCCATCTCCTCCTATTCAAGTGCTGCCATGGATGATCGTCTGCAGATCAATCCCAATACAACATGGCATGTCCTCTACTAACACGTTGGGCGAGAAAAGCCGGGCCTAGGTCCTCGCCTGAGAGAAGACTGAGGGAATAAGAGGAATCCCCTTCTTCTTAGGGTCCAAACCCTATATATCCTCTGCCCCCTCCCCGCCTGAGTGCGTTTCAGTGCGTCTGCCATAGCCACGCTTTTCCCCAGAGCCCTGTCCCTGCTGTTGAAACAACCCAAAGCGGAACAAGAAGACGCAGCAAGAACATGCAAGAGATGGCGAGTGTCGAAGTACTGGGCTGGGCCGGGCCAGTGCGCGCTCTGGGCTCTCTAGACGTAGCATCAAACCCTAGTTCCTGACTACGCTAGGGTTACCCGCTTCGGCCTAAATTGCCACCCACACCAGCCCAAAGCATCGCAGGCCACAGAGGCCTCTGAGCTGCACATCCCAAGCCCAGGCGCTGATCTGCACCGACGTCTGCCTGCCTTTCCGTCTTCCGTCTTCCGTCTTGGCTGTCCAACACCTCCACCAACATCTCAAAGCACAGACGAGCCTTGATATCCCGAGCAGAGAATCCCCGTTCTGCCGCGCTGTAGCCTACATCACAGCACGTCATCACTCTCCATTACGTCACGTCTCTCTGACTGCTTCGACTTGTCCGCTACAGAGCGTCTTCTAAGCCACCATGTCGTCGCGCGCCCCGCCTGACTACTGTACGGTGCCATCACTCCCCCGCCCCCGCCCGCTGCACGCCCTACTAACTCCTCCGCAGACGCCATCCTTGAAGTGCCCGAGAATGCCTCTGCGCAAAAGATCCGCGACGCCTACAAAAAGTGAGTTCCCCCCTCCCCCTTTCGCTTCATACCCCCGCCGCTAGCACCCCGCTAACCGCCTCTGCCCTCCCCCGCTGCCCAGGGCTGCTCTAAAAACCCACCCCGACCGCGTCGCCACCGACCACCCCGACCGCGCCGCGCGCACGCGCAAGTTCCAGCTCGTCAACGACGCCTACTACACGCTGTCCGACCCCACACGGCGGCGCGAGTACGATGCCCAGCGCCGGCTGTTCCAGCGGTCCGGCGCGTCGCCCGGCGCCTCCGCTGGCGCCGACCCGTTTGCCGACCCGTTTGCCGACTTTGACAACGCCGGCCCGCCACCATACGCTTCCTCGTCGTCGTCAAAGTCTTCGTCGTCGTCCTCATCAACACCCTTCTCCTGGGCCTGGAACTTCTTCACCGGCGGCGCCTCGGCCGCCGACCAAGCCAAGGCGCGTGCCAAAGCCGAAGACGCACAGTTCGCCGACATCTTTGAAGAGATGCTGCACGACGAAGGGCTCGACAACGACAAAAAGGCCGCGCCGAGCAGCGGCGGCCGCTTTTGGGGCGCAGTCGGCGGCGTCAGCGGCGGCGCGCTCGGCTTCATTGTCGGCAACGTGCCCGGCCTGCTCATGGGCGCCGCTGCCGGCAACCGCCTGGGCGCCGTGCGCGACGAGAAGGGCAAGAGTGTGTACGAAGTGTTCCAGGACTTGCCGGCCGACGACAAGGCGAAGCTGCTGGCGACACTGGCTGCGCGCGTGTTGAGCCAAAGCACGGGGCTGTAGACGCCGAGGTGGAGTGGGGGGTGTGCGTGGTTCGACTGAGGGGGAGGGGAATGTGTGGCCTGCCTGGCTCGCTGGGATGGATCTCGCGCTGTGGATGTCGCGTGTAGACTCTACTATATTGATACTACATGATTTATTTGTGCGCTTGCGTTCTCTTCCGTCGGGCCGAGTGTCCGTCCCCCCTCCCGATGCGCCCGGACCGATGACTAAGCATTCAACTTTATTAACCGGGTCTTAAAAAATCAGCATCTCCACTTTTCCTTCTGCTTACAAAGCAGCACAGCTGCATAGCAGCACAGCACAAGCCTGTGTGTGTGTGTGTGGATAAATTCCGTCATTGATGAATTAATTGCGACACGAAATTCCCACGAGAACCAAGCTTTTGTTTAAGAGCAATTACTGTCTGGCCCAGCACATCACCGCCTCTGCTCAGATACTTTCAACCGCCTCCGTGTCCGCCTCCGTGTCCGTGTCGTGTCCGTCTCCGTCTCCGCAATGTCCGCCTCCGCCTCCGCCTGTCCTCGTACGTCCCACGCCCAGTCGGCCCAGCCCGCACCGCTGATGATGCGCCGCCGCCTTGGCGTGCCCACGCGTGTGCTATCCCCCGGCCTGGTGTAGTGTAGCGCCATCAGCTAACATCCACATGCGCGTGTCTAGTCCCTTCCGCTGCGGCGGCGGCCGCTTCTTCCGGTGCTGGCGCTGATGCCCCGAGTAAGCCCAAGGTACGCACTGTGTTTTTCGGCCTGTCTTGCGTCTCTGCACGGCAGACAGGCAGACACATACACACACACACAGACACAAACAATATTCCTGCCCTCCGCCACCGTCCACCCCTCCGCAGAACACACACACGCCCCCCGCTGACACTCATCCCGCTCCAATCAGCCCTGCTGTGTATGCAAAGACGAAAAAGCGCGGCGCGACGAGTGCATGCTCTTCAGCAAGTCGGCCGACGCCGCCGCCGAGTGCGCGCCCGCTATTGCCGCGTACAAGGCGTGCATGGCGGGTTTTGGCTTTAAGATCTAGAGCCAGCCTGAGCCTGAGCCTGAGTCTGAGCTAGCCTGAGCCGCAGTGCTCACTGGCTTGTGACGGCTGCTAGCTTTTTTGTACCATCACCACCCACCACCACATCTTCGTCTCTTCTCCGTCCGTCGACTCGAGCGTCTGTTTCTTTCCTTTGCTGTCTGACATCCATCTTCTCAACTCCATGTACCACCACCACCACCACAAGAAACAAGAAAAAACCAAAAAGACCCAAATACACCCTCGCTCGGGAACACAGGCCGTTGGGAGAGAGCCGGTATCTCTGTATTTTTAGTGCATCCCTAGTATAGACATAGACGCGTATATCACTTACCATCACCACCACCAATTCTGACGCAGTGCACCCGTGACATGCACGCCACCCAATCACTGATGCAGCATGTAGCCTACACGCCCCTCCCCGTGCCCGCTCCCATGCCCTCTCGCATCCCATTTCCCACTCCCTCCCCCGCCCGCACAGCACAGTACCGCTCCCCCGCCTCGCGCGCCTCGCGCACATGCGCTGCCACACTCGCCTCCAGCACGCCAAACGCATCCTCCGTCTCGTCGCACACGTCGGCCAGCAGGCCGGCCAGCTGGCGCCGCAGCGCCCGGTTCCTCGCGTCGTCGGATATGCCGACGTCAAGGGCGTGGTGCATACGCTGGATACTGCAATGAGGTAGGGGGGGAGAGGGGTGGGGGTTGTGTCAGTAAGTAAGCACACAAGTAGAGAAGAAACGCAAAAGGAGTGTGCAAGGAACAAGAGGCCTGTGACTCGAGACCCGAAAGACAGAAGACAGGAGGCTCAAAGATCTGGGACAGGAGAGTGCATGCTTACGCTTTGAACGTCTCGGCGCGCAGCCCCTTTGTGATGCTGCACCGCAGCGCGGCAATAGCGGCTTCGTGGGCCTTGCGATGCTCCACGCGATGCTTCTCAAGCTCATCTCGCATCTGCACGCGTCAGTCAGCAGCCAGCACCAGGAAGAGTCGAGGGTTGCAAGAATGAGGTAGTACACGGACATATATATATATGTACACAGTCCTCAACCGCACAATCCAAGGCAAAAAAGCCCAAGCCAAAAAGCCCAAACCAACAAAACACCCCGACAGGAACTCACCATACCCAGCTGCCGCATCAGCAAAGCGACCTTGACACTCGGATCATCCGCCAGCGACGCAGCCGCGCCACTTTCATCGCTCTCGTGGTTCTCGTCGCCGTCGTCGCTCTCGTCGCTCTTGTCGGCGCCTGCAGCGCCCGAAGCTGCATACACGCAGCGAGCGTGTTCCTCAGCTGCGGCTGCGGCTGCGGCTGTGGCTGTGGCTGCGCTGGTTTCGTCGGCGGGCTGTCGGGGCATTGTATCGGGGCGGGGTGGCGAGCGGGAGGTGTGGCTGTAGTCGTAGCTGTGGACGTGCATGTAGTCGTGGGTTATAGAATCACACACACACACACACACACACACACACACACACACACACGCACACAACGAGGAGTCAAAGAGAAATTTTCAATCTTACCCCTCACCTCCATCGCAAAGAGCAATTACTCTTACAAACACTCAACATCACGAACCTTCCTAGAAGAATATTAAAAAAAAAAAAGAAAAAAAAAGAAAAAAAAAAGGCAGGGCCGACTTCCTAATCGGGACACGGCCGTCAAGAGACAGACACACAAACAAAAGCGCAGTTTCCAAATACAAGCCATGATTTGCTAAGCATCAACGCCAGCATAGAAATTCAAAAAATAAAAAATAAATAAAAGGACTAAAACACACACACGGACAAACTCAAGAAAAAAAAATAACAGACAATAATAACGAGATCGAAAAAAAAAAAAAAAAAAAAAGGAGCAAAAAGAGGGAAAAAAAAAAAAAAACAAAAAAAAAAGAAAAAAAAAAAAAAAAAAAAAAAAATAAAAAAAAATAAAAAAAAAATCGAAAAAAAAAAAAAAGAAAAAGGGTGCTCAGAGAGGGATATCACAAAATACGCATAACAAAGTGATAGATGGAAAAATATGTGCAGAGAAGGCAAGATATGGCGAGAAAAAAGAAAAAAAAAAGCAACTAACTGTCCCTTCAAGAGGGCAAAGGATATAAGAACCCGTAACAAAAGAAAGAAAGAAAAAGAAAAGCCGCCCCCAAGAAAAGTCGCTGAGAAACCCCAAGAAATAGAAGGAAAAAAAAAAAGAAAGACGGACAAAATACAGAAAACGAGAGATATAGCTAGAAAAAAAAACAGGCAAAGAAATAACAGTCAATGAGAGTGGGTATAGCAGGCGACTGCTGTATAGTGTGTAGCCAGCCCGGCGACGGGGCCAGTAGCCATGACAAAAGAAAAACATGTTTGACGCAGAGTCATTGCTTGTTGGGTTGGTTTGGGTTGTTTTGTAGTGGTCGACGCCAGCAATAGTGCGGCGTTCAAGCGAGGGTGAGGGCGGTCGGAAATTTACAGAGTAGATAGAAGCACAAGATGTATGCGATGCGAATGCGGTACATGGTTCGTTTTTCCATGCCACGGCATGGCTGATCTGGGGTCAGCCGGCGTTGGAATCGTAGCAGCCGTAAAGAGTAAACAGTCGTAAAAAAGAAGACGCCAAGCGGCAGAAAATAGCAAAGAGACAGAGATGGAGAGGGGAGAGGGGCGGAGGAGGGGATGACTATTCCAGTAGGCAGGGAACCTCCTTCTTTACGAGTGCATTGGCGGTGTGTGCGCGGGCATGGGGCCCGTCTCCTCAAAGTGCTTGGCAAAGAGCGACGCGCTCTGCAGAGAGGATGTAAAGTGGATGTCCATGAGCATCTCGACCAAGGCCTCGGCGTCCTGGTGCAGCTGGTCCAGCTCCGACTTGGAGTACGAGCGGCGCGCCTTGCCGGGCGTGGGCTTGCGGTAGGCGGCAAAGACAATGCCGCGGTCAATGTTTCTGCGGCACGATGCATCGCGCGCCGACGCAGGCGTGGCGTCGGTCTCGGACTTGCGGCGGCCGTACTGGCCCGTGTAAAAGGAGCAGGCGTAGCCCTGCGAGAACTCGTCGTCGTGGATCTCGGGGCAGCGGTACTCGATCCAGTCCTCGGCCTGGAGGATCTTGGAATGCACGACCGATGAGATGCGGAAGGGCGACTGCACGCACTCGAGCCCGTAGGCAGCTAGCAGGCGGCCAGTGAGCCGGTTGTGCGAGCCGTCGGCCACCGACATGTGCGAGGTGCGGGCGGGCAAGCCAGTGCTAGTGCCAATGGGCGTGGCCAGCGGGTCGGCCGACGTGGGCCACAGGTTGACGACATAGACAAGGTTGAAGTCGTAGCGGGTGGCCAGACGGGCGGCCTGGAAGGCAGCCAGCGTGGCCGGGCGGCTCGACATGGGCGGCGAGAGGGTCAGCAGGCTGGAGTCGGCTGCGGGCGCGGGCATGGGCTCTGGCAGGCCAGAGGCCGAGGCGGCGGTTCTCTTGGAGTTGGTAAAAGCGCGGGCGCGGGCCTTGGTCTCCAGGTCCAGTCTGTGGGCTGACTTGGGAGAAGCCAGTCTGCGCTTGCGCTGCTGGGACTGCGACTCTTCCTCGGCAATGTCTTCGTCGTCCAGATCCATAAAGTCGTTGACCGTCGGCTCGCGAAGAATGCCATCAGCGCTGGCAGAGGTTTTGGGACGCACGGGCGACATGGGGGCCTTTTGGTAGAGTTCGGCACCAGAGACGCTGCTGGAGCGTCGCAGGGTGTTGAAAACGATGGGCATGTCGGGGTTGGACGCGGCTATTCTGGTGTTGCGGGGGGCAACGTGGATGGGGGCCAGGGCGACTCTGGCGCGCTTGGCCGGCATCTTGGGCGACTGGCTGGGCGTGGGCAGGGGCAGAGGTGCGGCCTTGGGGGGGAACTGGAAGGAGGAAAAGTCGGGGGCAGGGCCTCTGGCCACGAGTCTGGTAGGGGGGGCGCGGTGGGGAGACGGCGACGCGGCCGTGGGGGTCTTGACGCAGTCTTCGGCCTCAGATGAGGGGGGAGTAATGGGACGGGGAGGATGGGGAAAGTTTTCCAGCTTGCCGCCCTCAAAGTAGCTGTTGATGGACATTTCCGAGCAAAACGAGGGCCGCGGCTCAAAGTTAAGGCCAGGCGACAGGGGCGGATCAAAGCCCAAGCCAGCAGACAGCGGCGGCTCCAGGCCGAGACCAGGAGACAGCGGGGGGGTCTCGATAGGAGAAGGGTAGTCTGTGCTAGGCGAGAACTGGAAGGTCAAAGTGGGGATGATGCAGTTGGAGCGGCGGCTGGAGACAGACGACGCAGAATACTCGGTGTGGTAGTCTGAGCTGCAGACGGTGCTGGGGCTGGTGCTGGTGCTGGGGCTCGTGCTGATGGTGCTGACAATGGTGCTGCGGCTGCTGGCACTGAAGTTTGAGTTTCTAGAGTTTGGCACCTTGCGCGCCGGTGACACGACATGTGAGGAGCCGGGTCTTTTCAGGTTCTGGGTGGACAGGCTGAGATTCAGACGCGACGGTGATTTTTGCAGAGTGACTTCGTCCCGGGCAACCATGCGGGAAGCCGTGGGTTTGATGAAGGAGGGGGAAGGGAAGAGCAGCGGCTCGTCAGGGCCGTGGTAATCCTGGTCTGTTGTTGGTGAGGTCAAGGCGGCGTCCATGCGGGCCGACTGAGCGGGGAAGGACTGCTGAGAATGTGAGGGCGAGACTCTTCTGCGGGAGAAGAGACGCTCGAGGCGGGACATGGAGAGTTGTGCCGAGGCCGCCATTGTGGAGTATGTGTGTGAGGGTGAGGGTGAGGGTGAGGGCTAGCACGGGGGCGAGGAGGAAAAGGACTAGGAGAACAACAGGCTACCAGAAAACAGTGCGTGGTAGTCTGACCTGTTGGCTGGTCCTTTGTTTCGGGAAGGGGATCGGGGAGAATTTCGCCTAGTATATGTTGTAAAATGCGGGCGTCAAACGAGACAAGCAGAAGTGAATCAATGCTCGTCAAAGCGTGTAGGCAAGATGCAGCAGCACACGAGTAACAGGCAAGACACAAGACAGGTGGCGGTCCACGAGGAATAAAGAAAGCCAGGCAATGGTGTGTGTGTGTGTGTCACAGCAAGCAGCGGCCGTGTGTTGTCGAAACACAGACAAAGAGCACAAGCACAAGCACAGGCAGATGCAGACGCACAGAGCAAGCGAGCGGTTTGGCTGTGGCGCTCGTTTACAAGGCGAAGATATACGCAGAGAAAGACAGAAAAAGAAAAGAGATAGAGAAATGGAGAGAGACGGAGAGAGGCAGAGTATAGCAGAAGCGGTGCAAAGGACTAATCAAAGGCTTGCGGAGAGGACAAACAAAAAGTCGGCGGCGGTCTTTTGAGGTTGAGAGTACAGCGAGACAGACGGAGTGAAAGTCAAGAAAAGAACAAGAAAATAAAGAAAAAGAAAAAAAAAAGAGGAAGAGAAAAAGATGTACGGCGAGGCAAGAGAATGAGAGACAGAGGCGAAGGGCCCGCGTTAATAATATATGAAGCGATTAAAGACGAGAATAAATAAAAGAATAAAAGCCCGAATAAACAAGAAAGAATAAAGATGGGCAGGTGGAGGATAAAATGGCCACCAATTAATCGCCAGGACAAAAACAGGGCCTGGGAGAAAAAAGATGGACAGCAACGAGAAGAGAAGGAAGTAAAACACCTCGGCAGGGATTAAAACAGGGAAGAGCACAACGTACAAGGTAGCTAGGCCCACGGCCAGGGCAGGAGCGGGCTTACTAGGAAGGAGCCAGACAAGGACGGGGCAGGTCAGTCAGTTTTTTGGTTCCTTTTTTTTATATATTTTATGTGTGGCGGACAGGGGGTTGGCTGGCGGGTCTGGGCTAACTTGGACTTGTGTGTGTGTGTGTGTGTGTGTGTGTGTGTGTGTTTCCGAGTTTCTATGTTTTTGCGTTTTTGCGTTTCTGAGTTTCAGTGGTCGAGAGAAAGAGGGATATTTCTGGTGATATGGCCACAGAACAAAGACCGGAAAAAGCAACAGCAACAGCAACAGCAACAGCAACAAAAACACAACAGCCACCCGTAAGCTCAGAACAAAAGGAATCTACAGCTCGCCTAACTACAGAAGCAGGAAAGACCCAGGTCCCAAGTGAGGGGTCAGCATGACCTTTAGGCAGGAACAAACAACAGTAAGCAGGCAGGTAGGCAGGCAAAACAGACTGACTGACTGACTGACAGCAAGGAGACAACTGAAGATGGGTGGAGACATGGCCACAGAGGTGCCACCTCCTGCTTCTTGGGCTGGCTTGTCCGTTTGTGTGTCTGTCTAATAGGAGGGGGGGGGGGAAAGAAAGTATATCGAACGATGCCATGGCAAAAGCAAGTACAAGATGCGGACATGACGCAGACATGACACGGACATATACAGACACATACAGACACATATAGAAACATATAGACACATATAAACACATACAAACACATACAAACACATACAAACACATACGAACACATACAAACACATACAAGCACATATAGACACATACAAACACATATAGACACATACAAGCCAGCCTTGAACCAAGTACCTCCATGTCCACCTACATAGACACACACAAGCTCACCCACTCTGCTCCATTCGACCCCACTTCAAACACCACACAGAAAACAGAAAGACCTGACTGGTTGACTGACTGCAACTGTAGTTTTCATAACTTCTGCATCTGCATCTGTACATGTGACAAGTCTTGTTCGGTCCGCTGTCTGAAAGAGGGGGGGGGGAGGAAAGAAGTTTGTTTGTAGCTTGTACCTTTGACTTGTAGCTTGTAGCTTGTACCTCACTTTCAGTTGAGTGGTCTTTTGGGAAGGCAAGACAAGAGAAGTGAAAAGAAGAGAAGAGAATGGGGGGGGGCAGGGGGGGCAGGGGGGGAGAGGGAGGTCTAGTCGGACAGGCAAGTTAACAATCAACAGTCAACAGTCAAGATCAAAAGGCAAAAGGCAAAAGGCAAAAGTTGCTTGTTCTTGGGTACTTTCTGCTAGTACTTTCTCCTTTGTACTTGGTACTTGTGACTCGTGGCGTTTGACCTGTAGCCTGTAGCCTGTGACCTGTGACTTGTGACTTGTGACTTGTAACTTGTAACCTCCTAGTAGTCTCTGCGTTGATTCAGTCTTCTTTTTCCTTTGCATCGTGGGCCTGTGGATTGATTCTCATGTCCTCCCTTTTTTTTTTTCTTTTGCCTTCACCCAGAGCCCAAGGAGGAGGGGGGAAAATACACAAGAGAGAGAGTGTGTGTGCGCAAGAAGAAATCACCAATTACCACGCCCTCTCTTTTCACTAGTGGTCCCTATTCAGGGGAGTCTAGCTATGATTGCACGCCCCCTTGAGAGGATAATAATTACTTTAATTCTTTTTTTTGGATCTTTCTGCCTGCGTGCAAGTCAGGTCATGCCAGGGTTAACGGACTGGCGGATGCATAAAATTAACAGGTAAGGGTTTGGCGTTCTGTCGGTAACCCCCCTCCCTCCCTTCCTCCCCCATCCGCCTCTCTAGCTCTAGCTCTAGCTCTGGCCCTCGACCTCAACCTCGACCTCATTCTTCCTTTCCACCTCTCGCACTCATCTACTTGTCCGCATGTCCATCGCCATCCCTTCACCACGAGAGTTTGTCTCACATTCTCTCACTCCCTCACTCGCTCACTCTCTCTCTCCCTTGCGTGAAAGTGGGTTTGGCTCCTTTCCAAGGGAAGCCGTCAGATCGGTTAGAGATCGTGCCAAGCAGGGCGAGTCCAGACCAAACGACGAAATATGAATCTCTATTTTTTTTTGAGCTGTTCGTGGACATGGAGTCCAAGAGACCAGACGGATGGATGATAGCCAGACAAGGCAGGTCACGACAGGTCGTCCTCTCCGCCCGCTGCATGGGGGGGGGAGGAGGAGGAGGAGGAAAAATACACAGCTCAGATCATCAGATCATGTTTGTGTTTTGGCCAGAAGGGCTGATCTGAGGCAGGCTTAATTTGAAGATGGGTTCCGGGGGAGAAGGGTCTAAGGTTGTGTTGATGTGCACGTCCGGAGATATACAGGTACACAAGTACATAGGGGGGGAGGGGGGACATGGATGCATGAGCACATTGAATTGGCGCGGAGATGCATGTAAAGTGTACAATATATTGAGCCCCTCTTGATATTGTTTGAGTTTTTTTTTTTTCCTTTTTTTTCCTTTTTTTTCCTTTTTTTTCCTTTTTTTTCCTTTTTTTTCCTTTTTTTTCCTTTTTTT
>JADILG010000550.1:966-15409 GCA_017591655.1 Thielaviopsis populi
GGCCTCCTCCCCACCGTCCAAATCCCTTTTTCAGCTGCCTATGCCCCCCAAAAGGCTTTTTTCCCCTTCCCCCCCCCCCCTTTTTCCATTTTCCCCTTCCTAATAACGACACCACGGACAAAGACTTTTTCTTCCCCCTCTCAGCACGAACAAAAAAAAAAAGAAAACCCCAAAGCCATGTGCATCCAACTTTTTTTTTCTTGTTTGTTTGAATCAATAAAGGTATCCAAAACCGACTTTGAACAGAAACCGAGTCGTCTAAAAAAGTGAACCAAACGGAAGGAAAAAAAAAAAGACAGAGCCAGCAGTGCAAAGAAACATGATGCACACCAACTGAAGAAAACAAGAAGAGCCCAACGATCCGAACAAAGAAATTCTGTGTGAATAAAAACAAAAACCAAGTAAGAAAGGAAGAAAAAAAAAGTATTTTGATTCGTTTCTTTACACAGCACCCTTGTCGATCATGCGCTTGCGCAGGTAGTTCTTGTACTCTGAAATGGTACCCTCCCAAGGCTTGATGGTTCTGTTGTCGCAGACCAGAATCTGGTTGGCAATCTTGTCAAGAAGTCTGTATAATAGGTTAGCATCGTATCCCAAGCATTCAAAACAGTCAACACTGGGCGGGCAAGGGGGGAGGGGGTAGTATAGTCATACCGGAAGTCGTGAGACACAACAACAACACCACCACTAAAGGCCTTGATGGCATCGGCAAGAGAGTCAATCGTGGGAATATCCAGACCGTTGGTAGGCTCGTCCAGCAACAGCATGTTGGGTCCATCAATGGCCAACAGCGCGAAAACAATACGAGACTTCTGACCCTCGGACAGAGTGCCCATCAGCGCAGTCTGGGCCTCACCAGTCAGACCATAGCGGCCCAGCTGCTGGCGCCAGTACTGGTAGTCCTGAGAGACATCCTTGTACTTGTCGCGGACAAAGTCCAGAGCAGACTTGGTCAGATCCAGCTGCTCAGCACTGTGCTGCGAGTAGATACCGAGCTTCAGGTGGGTGTGGCGAGTGACACGGCCCTCGCGGGGGCTCAGCTTGCCAGTCATCAGGCGCAGCAGCGTGGACTTGCCCACACCGTTGGGGCCGACCAGGGCGGCACGGGAATCCATGTCGAAACCCAGGTCAATGTGCTTGTACAGATCATCCTCGGCATTGCCAGAGTAGGCAAAGCTGACATCGTCAAACGACAGGACGGGCGGGGGCAGCTTCTCAACATCGGCGAAACGGAAGGTAAACACCTTGTCGGGAACAACAGGCTCAATGAAACCGTCAGCCTCCATCTTGTCCAGAATCTTCTGGCGAGACTTGGCCTGGCGCACCAGGTTGGCGTAGGTACCAGCACTGGCAATGAACTTCTTGATGTGGGCAATCTCATCCTGCTGCTTGGTGTAGGCCTTCATCTGGTTGGTCTCCTGCTCGGTGCGGGTCTTGATGTAAGAGTCGTAGTTACCACCGTAGTACAGAAGCGAGCGCATGCGCATATCGATCATGTTGTTGCAAACACCGTTCAGGAAATCCATCGAGTGAGAAACAAGAATCAGGGTACGCTCCCATTTCTTCAGGTACTCTTCCAGCCACACGCAGGCTTCGAGATCCAAATGGGCCGTGGGGTCGTCCAGAAGCAGAAGGGTGGGCTTGACGAACAGGGCCTTGGCAAGAGCAACACGCATTCTCCAACCACCAGACATATCCTTGGTCTTCTTGTGGATAGTCTGCTTGTTGAAGCCCAGACCAGTCAGAATGAGCGAGGCACGGGTAGCAAAGGTCGTAGGGTCCATCTTGTCAATGTGCTAGAGAAGCGGAAACGAAAAAAAAAAAAAACAGGTTAGCCAATGGATTTTGATGCATGCCAGAAAAATATACACGGTGTGGTGATTCTTACATCGTACAGCTCCATCAGTACAGGGCTGTCCGGACCTTCGTCCTCCAGCAGCTTCTCAGCAACGGACTCCAGACGAGCTAGTTCATTCTCGGCCTCGGTGACAACCCAGTCAAGGGCACCCAGTTCGGAAGGAGGAGCACCCTCGTTCAGCAGGTAGATATCAACGTGCTCGGGAATGGGGTATTCGCGGGCGGCAATGGCCTTGAGGAGAGTCGACTTTCCGCAACCGTTCTCACCCAGCAGACCGTAGCGACGGCCGTAGGTCAGCTCCAGAGTGGCGTCGTTGATAAGAACACGGCCGTGGAAGACAAGCGAGGTGGAGGTGATCTTGACATCACGGCTCAGCTTGCTCGATGACAGGACACCAGTGGTGACACGGTCGGACAGACCGTGCTTGTCCATCTGGGCAGCGAGGCGCTGCACCTCGTCCATGCTCTCAGCAGAGGTAGCGGGGGCATCTTCACCGTTTGCGGCCTTGGCAGCCTTTCTGGCGGCAGCCTTGGAGGGCTTGCCCTCCTTCTCGGCCTTCTTGGCCAATCTCTTTTCCTTGGAAGCAGAGGGAGCCATGTTTGATTGTTGATATAGGTCGAGGTGGACGACGAAACGTGGGTGGTGTAGAGAGAAGAAAGGGTTGTCGTCGAGGCGGCGTGGTAGGATTTATCAGAGGGGTTAAATCTATTAGACGAATTCGAGCCCTGTAAAAATCAATAGATGGAAGTGGGATGTAGACCACGAGTTTTCGATCAGAGCCGAGATAAAAAAGCCTTGCTCTTGGACGTGGACAAGGCCTGAAAATGCAATTGCAGACTCGAAGACACAGAGAGGGACGAAGTAACAAGTTGCGATCTAATTCACAGAAAAGATGAAGAGCAAAAGAACAGAATTTAAAATGCCAAACTTTTCTTTTTAGCAGCTATCAATAACGCTCACTGGGCTCGGCAAAGTTTTGAGAGTGGGGTGGCGTTGGTGGGGAATGAGTGAAAACTTGATAGCGATAAGCCAATCATGCAGATTAGATTGTGGCACAATCAGTCCTTTGGTGAACAATGCCTGACGCCACACTTACAATGTGGCAAATGATGTCAGCGCTATAAGTCAAGTCCTCCCTAGATTGGAAGAAAAAGGTAAAGAGCATGCGGCAAGGTGTGTTTCACAAGGTGCGGTGTGTGGGGCAGAAGAGGCCTGGCCGAGTTGAGCCGCCTTGTTTTCAGTAACCCTGAGCGGAGAAAGGAAGGGTCTGGCGGTCACGTGCCAAGGCACGTGCCAGCTCTAATTGTCGCGGCTCCAGGCAAGCTGGCCTGGGTGCAAGCAATGAGCTAGCAGCAGCCTAGAAACCAGCAGCTTTCTTTATTATGGCTGGCCTGAACTTGATGCAGGCAAATCAACCCACGATATCAAGCCGGAGACCGGAAGCCCAGGACGAAACAAAATAACGCCGACTTGCTTTAATGCGCCTGTTTCTTTTTACATACATAGTCTCATAATTTACGAGCCGCGTTGCTCTTCGCACAATTGCCCCGGCGTCCCGAGCCCCGACATTTGAACATCGTGGCCAGCATTACGTGCATCAAGGCCCCCCTCCTCAACTTCTGAATTTCACCCTTTCGTCTCCTCCTCAACTGCCGAGTTTCACCCTTTCGTCTTCCTTGTTTACGCCCTACCGTTCCGCCAAAGGCACAGCCCATCATGATCTCCGGTATCCTCATCTTCAATCAAAAGGGCGAGAACCTCATCTTCCGCGCCTTTCGCAACGATTGTCGCCCGCGACTCGCCGATGTCTTTCGCATTCAGGTCATCTCGAATCCCCAGGTCCGGTCGCCGATCTTGACGCTGGGAAGCACAACATTCAGCCATGTCAAATGGGAGAATATCTATCTTGTCGCGATTACCAAGAGCAATGCCAATGCCGCGCTCGTCTTTGAGTTCCTATACCGCTTCATTGCACTTGGCAAGGGCTACTTTGGCAAGTTTGACGAGGAGGCCGTCAAGAACAACTTTGTGTTGATTTATGAGCTCTTGGACGGTAAGTGGCCTGCACTCTCATGGGGCACAGAAATGCTTTTTTTTTCTGTTCTTTTTTCATGTCTGCTTGTGTTGCTAACGCCAGCTGTAGAGATCATCGACTTCGGATACCCGCAAAACACCGAGACCGATACCTTGAAGATGTACATTACTACCGAAGGCCTGAAATCAGAGAGAGTCGTTGAAGACTCGGCCAAAATCACGATGCATGCCACAGGCGCGCTTTCTTGGCGTAAAGCTGACGTCAAATACCGGAAGAACGAAGCCTTTGTCGATGTAATCGAAGACGTCAATCTGCTCATGTCAGCACAAGGCTCTGTCCTCAGAGCAGATGTCACAGGACAGATTGTTATGCGGGCATATCTCTCGGGAACTCCCGAATGTAAATTCGGGCTGAATGACCGTTTACTTCTCGACAATGATGCGCTTGGCCAGCCTAGCGGGAACAGCATGGGGTCCAAGGCAACCAAGGCTGCTGCCGGCAGTGTGTCGCTAGAGGACTGCCAGTTCCACCAATGTGTTAAGCTGGGCAAGTTTGATGCCGACCGCATCATTAGCTTCGTGCCCCCGGACGGAGAGTTTGAACTGATGCGCTACCGAGCTACAGAGAACGTGAACCTGCCGTTCAAAGTACACGCCATAGTCAACGAAATCGGCAAAACCAAGGTAGAGTACAGCATCGGCATTCGAGCCAACTTTGGCCCGAAACTGTTCGCTACCAATGTCGTGGTCAAGATTCCCACCCCCCTCAACACGGCCAAGATTATAGAGCGCGCTACGCAGGGCAAAGCCAAGTACGAGCCGTCAGAGAACGTGATTGTGTGGAAGATTGGCAGATTTGCTGGCCAGAGCGAGTTTGTGTTGAGCGCCGAGGCGCAGCTTTCGGCTATGACTACGCAAAAAGCGTGGTCGCGGCCACCCCTCAGCATGAACTTTAGCCTGCTCATGTTCACCAGCTCGGGTCTTCTTGTTCGATACCTCAAGGTATTTGAAAAGAGCAACTACAGTAGTGTCAAGTGGGTGCGGTATATGACACGCGCAGGCTCATACGAAATTAGGTAAGTTTATCTGCCCTAATGGCTGGCTGGCTGGCTGGCCTACCATTCTTCGCCTTCAGATACTAATTCAGAGTACAGATTTTAATGCTGTCCGTCATACGAGCTGGCAGGACCGTGCCCTAATTCTTGATACCCTTCTTCCGCTCCCGCTCCCGCTCCCGCTTCCGCTTCCGCTCTCGACATGCCACGCCACGCCACGACACGACATGACACGACACACACACACACGCTTATGCTCTTTCCTCTCAAGTTCTGTACCAACTTTGTGCCTAGACTTTCCGGTTTCATGTGTTTTGGTTGTTTTGTAGTACCTTTGTTTGTTAGCATTTGGGCATTTCATTTTTATTTCCTCTTGTCAGGCGTTCAACTGATGTATCAAGGTTGTCTTGTCTGTCTTGTCTGTCTGTCTGTTTGCCTGTCTGCCTGTCTGCCTGTCTGCCTGTCTGTCTGTCTGCTTGTCTACCTGTCTGTCTCTTTGTTTTCCCTTCTCCTTTCATGCCTGCACTCACTGTGCCAATACCGGCTCTCGGCCATTCCAAGAACCAACATGACCATAGCACATCCACTCCTAGGCCACTCTGCATGCTTAGCAACCGGAGCGCCTGGCCTGTGCGATCTCAGTGCAATATATGAGAGAATATATCCATCAGACGATGGTACCCACCCTCCTTGATCCTTTTGACGCATCGTCTGATGTTGCTGAATTGTCCTCGGTTTTCCTTTGCTAGTTGATGATGCCGTTGTGTTTCCACGCTTCTGTTACTTTGTTACTATTCCATCACATGTGCTCTTGGTGTGGCACGTTAGTTGAATGCTCAGTGGACAGCTCCATCTTAACATATCGCCACCGAAACAAATGTCATACTGTGGGAGGTTACCAAGCTCGGCCTCTATCGAGGACTGTCTGTCTGTATTACGAGGAGCTCTGTGTTGCTCGTAGCTTGACAGGGTTGCAGAGCAGATGTACAGCCCCTTGGAATTATCATCTGTATTATATTCCAGCACATGAAATCACTGCGCATACAATCTTAGCGGACACGCCTATTGTGCTGCGCGCGGAAAACAGCCGTTTGCCAAAGGGGCCTGATAGAACTGGACATCTCGATATAGCAGCCCGGCGACATGACATGCCCATATCACACTGCTGAAGGCCTCAAGATATACGCCCTTCTACAATGTGCTAAGATAAACACAAATCAATCCAGGTCCTTTATAAGCTTGTGTAACTATCGTGTGACCATCCTTGTCATCTACCTGTACCAAGGTGTGCCTCTGTACAAAACAGTCACTGCGGTGCCAGTCCGGCAAGTTCTCACAGGGCGTGTCTGCCTGTATCAGGAGAATGAAGTGGAAAAACAGATAGTCCACGCCTTTCTCGCACGCATGTGAGGCCTCTTTTGAGGTGCTAGAACAAGCCAGGCAGAGAGCACTTGGCCAACTCTATCTAGTACTTCCCACAGTCGCACGTCTAGCCAGACACGAGAAGCTTGGCATGACGGCCCCATGACAAAGGACAAGGGGTGACAAAGACGCAGAAGGAAGCCATGACAGCTTTGCTTGAGCTGCGCCCAGTAGAAACTGTAGTGCGAGTATGTGTGTCGTCTTTTCTGTAGTTCCCGCCCGCACTCGCAGCAATGGGCGTGAATTGCAACCTGTATATCTCTTATAGTCAAGTGCAAGAAGCCAGAGGTGAGTATTTCAAGAGACAGAAGGGCTCCGGCATACTACCAGCTCCCTGTGGCACCTAATAGTACCGAGAGAAGCTGGGAAGTACTGTCTCTCCTCACCGTTCAGCCCAGCTGAGCGAAGCTGGCCCGCTTTCTTGTGTTATATCAAAATGTCGGTCCTTTAGTCTTTTAGCATCTTCAAATCCACGAGCGGCCGTACGAACAGGAAGAATGAGATAAGATAGGAGGATGCTCTAGCCCATGCAGCGCTTCGCATCGTCCCGACTTCCCCGGCCGTGGGCCTTTGATATTCATGTGCATGCTAGACAGAGGTTGTTAGGGAGTATCAAGCACATATACAGCATCTGCACGACATTGTGGCTGTCACAGGCCTTTTCTTCATGTCGTACGCCCAAGCTGGGCATACATCATCCGACTTTGCGTCTTGGAAGTGCCTTTTTTCTCTTGGCCTGCATGCATTCTCGCTGCTGTTTCTGCTCGTGTACACCCTCCCCTCTGAGCTTCCTACCCGGTGTTGTGTAGAGCCCCAGAGGCAAACTCATGCCTATGAGATTATGATTGCTCGACTGAAGGCCGTCTTAGTATAAGAGCACAGCATTGCATTGCATTGATGCCCCTTCCCTGGGGATTGTGCAGCGCATTATTTGTATATTGTTGTTGCCGTATAACGGCGTTGGACATGAAAGCCATTTGTAGGCGTAGTTTGCAGAGTTGCTATGTTAATCTTCGTTGAAGCAGAGAGCTACATGAGTATCTATATACATATCGTGGCATTGTTACCACAGACGTCTCTCGAACAGATACTTTATCACTTCCAACTGGCTGTTTCTGCGTCTTCTGCCAGCAGGCCACATGCCGCTGCTTTTGAAGAGTCTGTGTCTCCGTCCCATCTCTGCTACACTCTACCCTGACTCAAGTCGAGGCCCAGGCCAATCTTGTAGTCTGCCAAGTTTGCCCTGCCCTCGCACAGTTGCAGAATCAGGACCTGGTTTGAGACACCAACACACGTATTCCCACTTCTACTGCTCTGTCTGTGACCTTTGTGTCAGCTGGCCGTCGTCATTTCAAGCCCTTTTCTTTTTTTCTCATTCCTCCTCGGGCTCCTTTTATGTTTTTTATGTTTTTTTGTGGCCGCCACTTTATTGGCTTTTCTTTTGGCTGCCCACTCGTTGGTTCCGCAGCTCCTATTTCTTTGGCCTGTCTCTGCTTCCCTTCTCGTTCCGTTTTCCTTCTTCCTGCTCTGCATCATCTCTTCTCTCCTTTTTTCCTTCTTCCATATTCATCTCCTCGCTTAATTCGCCTCTTTCTCTTCTCTTGGCCTTGTCCCAGTGTCGCAATATTCTATCGCTCTCGCTCTCGCTCTCGCTTTCTCTCGCTCTCGTCCCGTTGCGTCTTCTTTGCACCCAAACTACAATTCCAAATCTTCTCTGCCACAATCCGCACCAGCCCCCAGGACGCCGGCCTTGGCTCGTTTGTTTAGGCATTACTTCTTCTCGTCTACTCAGGCTGTGGTGTGCTATTCAGAGAGGAGCGCGAAGCACTATACGTCCACATAGCTGCAGTCGGTACAATTATCCACACAGCCATGTGTATGTATTACCATTCGCACCAACACCACCTACCGCCATGCGCGCGGCCCATAGACTACAGCATACACTACCAGTACTGCGACATGGCCTCTTACTCGCCGGACTCGCCGACGGCCTTAATACCATGCTCTCGGCTCTTTCTTGACCCCCGCGTACCACTCATCAACCCCTCCAATCCCTGTGAAACCAGCCCGTGTGTCGTCTCGCTGGCCTGCCTGTCTAAAATCTGCCGCCTGGAAGATCTTCGCGGCCGTTGGATATGCTGCCAGTGTGGACTCGGCAACAATACCTGCCGCTGGTGCCGCCATCGCATGAAAAGATGCCCCGATACGTTTTGCTATCACTCGGTTTGCTCCGAATGCCGCCATGACTCGAATGATATGAGTGCTCCAGCCACAGCTATATGAGCATAGGCCGCGAGAATAACGGCGAATGTCCTTGGCAGAAATAATTACAGAAACGGTGTGGTGGATGTTGCAGTATTGTCGGATGCGAAGCGATTGCTTGGTATTTCATGAGCCTGCCTGTTGATGGTGATATGCGCCCTCTTTCTAGGCCATGTTTGACACTCGCGATTATCTAAGAATGACTACAGTTAAATATATGTGTGCAGCTTCATGAGCTCTTTAGCTGAGTAGTCATGCGTCCTCTGGGTCGGTCTTGTGTAACCACGCATAATAGACTAGTGGGTGTAAGTGAGGGCTAACCCTTATAACCCTAGCCAAATACGAGCTTATTTCAATGTCGTACGCTGGTATAAGCCATACTCGACCACGAGCGATTTGCTGAGACATGAGACTGGACACATAAACGTGCGGTAACTATAGCTTGTTTGCGGGCCGTCTCACGTGTGCCGTGAGTCAGAACCAATCCAAGTATATGCCGACGCAAAGTGAAGGCGGCCAAGAGGGAGGAGAGCCGGACGCAAATGAAATGGGTTTAATGGGATTGGGACATGCTTCGCTAGGAAGCTTCCAAGTTCCAGATGGCGAGGCGGAAGTTTGAGACACGGCGGTGGGAAAGGATCTCGCAAGGCCCGCGATATTGCTGGGAAGATGCGGTTTTGAAGGGCAAGACAAGACATGCAGCCAGGGGTCTCTGCACTATCAGGGGATCGGCGCGAGTAAGGGCACTGGCGGTGCTCAAAGGTGCCCTGAGAATAGAGCTGCCGCTTACGGGATTTATAGATAGAGCGCAGAATAGCCTGGGCCCCTGATTAATTTGGCTTGATAAAGCCCGAGTAAGCGCTCTGCTTCTGACAACTGACTGACCTACACCTGGCATCTAGACTCCCAGTGAGCAAGTACATCGGTGCAGGCAACAACTCGATCGGCTCAGGCTGCCTTGCTTTGTAGCGACGGGTCGCTGCGCGCAGTTTCCACCTCACTTTTCAGCATCACAGAGTAGAGATCAAAGACCAGAAAGCCACGACAGGAGAGCAACTCAACAAACAGCCGGCCGGCCAGCTGCATCGCCGAGGGTGGGTGCGTTGATCATGGAGCCTGTGGTTAGCTGCATTAAAAGACGGTCGAGAGAGGCTGGTCGTAGAAGGAGACTCGGATGTGAACAGTGTGTTTATGTCGATGGTGGCCACTACCAGTCGAGCCTGTCTCTGATGTAACTCGCCTTTCACAGCAGGGCGGCCACGTTAGGTTTCTGGAGAACGGAAGGAATGGTCTCAACTGCGGCTTAATCTCTGCAGATGTCTTGTCAATATTTACACAACCTCAAAAGGCCATGGGCATAGGATGGCTGCAGACGCACAACGCCTAATCTGAGTATCCCATTGTAGCCACCCAGCGCTCAACACGCTCAGCAGGCCAAGGTCAAAAAGGTACAATACGACGGAGCGAGAGAGACGGGCGGATGGGCGCGCGTAGGCACACTGTGGTATTGACTTGGCTTGGGGACATCTGAGATCTGGGCTAGGTAGGATATGGCAGCGGGCCGTGGTGTAACATGCAGGCCCGCGTATCCAATGCCTCGAAAGTGAAGATAGGCCTCGCGAAAGGGACTACCCACTCAGGACCAGGCAACTTTCGCCTCTTGAGCGAGATGCACAAGAAACAACTGGCAAGTCCGGGCCCTGGGCGGAAAATGGGGAGGGGGGAAAAACAGAAGAACAGAAGACAAATATAGACTGTCCACTTGTATTCAATATGTCCTACACACGTTCCCGTGAGCCAGACGTCGGCTGCACCGGCTTCCGTTTCTCAGATCTTGACCACGGCTTCATGAAAAGGAGAGCTTAGGCGGTTTGCTTTTCGCCTAACTAGCCCGACCCAGCGCATTTTGTCTTCGGGGAACATGATCTGTGTAGCTGAGTTGGCGGGATATAAGCCGGTTTTTCTATTCTTTTTATTTATTTATTTATTATTTATTCTTTCTTTTTTCTTTCTTTTTTCTCATTGTTTCTTTCTCTTCATGTTGAAGCCTTTGTTTCGCAGCTGATATCCCGCCTAAAATCAGCACACCCAAAAGTAAAAAAAGCTGTCTCCCGCTCTAGAAACACAGCAACGGACAGAGACAAGACCAAAACATGCAAGACACCTGGAAATACTGCTCGGAATCAAAGACAAAGGGGTCATCTCGGAAGAGAATTAGTCGAGAAATATGAACCGCCGGGCTCGTCCATTCGAGGGTCCTGTTTCCTCTTACATGCACGCACGGCTCTGGCTTATTCCCCGTCCCCTGGAAAAAGAAACAGAATGGTTATTGGCACAGCCAGGCAAAGCCTCAGACCTAACAGTACTGCTAGAAACCCTCCTGGATCTAACATTCACGGTACACCGTCAGAGAAAGAGAGAAGGGGGAAGGGGGAAGGGGGAAGGGGGAAAGGGGATTAGCCCGATGGAACAAAGGAGGAAAAGAGAGCATGTGACACTGTGTAACAGCAAGCATACCTGACAGTTGGAGTGTTTATGGTGGTCTTTGGTGCTTTGGGAGAGCTAAAAGACAGACCCCAGTGAGTGGTAGAAGCCCTCGCACAGCACGTTGGCTTGTGGCCCCAGGGCCTGAGAGCCTAGATGCTGGATTCTGGGCGCTGGAGACTCGGCGACCAGAAGGGCTCTTGGCCCAGTGCAACGGTTTCTTCTTTTCTTGGTCTTCTTCTCCCATTCTTCTGTTTGGTGCACAATGCCCAGCAATCAGCAAGCGAGCGAGATCTTGTGTGAAGTGTTCTGTGATCTGGTGTCTACATACATCAATCTCTACACACAGCGATCTCCGGCTTGATGTTCCAAGGCGTAGTAGTGCTAACAAGAGGCAAGAAAAGCAAGTAACGAAAAGTGACTGACAAAAAGCTGAGTCGCCGAGAAGCGAGAATGTGTCTCTTGCGCGATCCTGGCTTTGTCCATCTGCCGCCCTAGATGATGTGACGAGTCTTTTTCTTTCTCTTTTTTTTTCTTTTTGCGTGAAGAAAGTCTCCCTCCCCCCTCCTCCGGGACATTTCCCGCCTTCAAGACGCTGGTTATTTCGCTAGACTGGGGAGCAAAAAAAGCAAGAAACCAATGGAAGACAACATCGAGACCGCAGCAGGAGAACACAGTACGCAAAGGTAAAAGCACCAAGTACTGCTTGCTGTGCTTCCCGTTCGGGTCGGATTCCACAGTGCCCCTCGTCTTTTGTCTCTGATTTCCTTCCGTGGCAGCGTCGGTGATGGTTGGAGGGGGAGGAGACTAGATAGACAAGTCTTCGACGCTCACGCAGAGAGCCGTCGACACGTCTACGTAGCCAGGCCTCAAGAAATGCATATAAGAGCCGATGGGGTCTGCTCCTTTTCCGTCTTGTCTTCAGCTCCGTTCTTTGTCTTCATCCAGCACCAGGTTCATTCTTCAAGCCACAACAAAGACTTGCTCTCTCTCTCTTTCTCTTTCCTTGTCTCTCTTCTCCTCTTCTGATTTCCTTGTTCTCTTCAAGCACAATATCGCCTTGGTCCTTGTGACTGTGAGTGATAGTCCTGCCTCATGGCCGCAACAACGAGAAAGACTAACAACTTTGTGTGATTCCAGGACAGCAGCTTCTCACACTCACTACCCTCTCTCCCCTTCCCCCGCGCAACTATTTGTCAAGGACAGCCTAAAAAAAGATCTCAAAAAAAAAAGACGCACAGACAAAACAGCTAAAATCCAGGCCCCGAAGCTTTGTTCTCGGTAGTCGCTGTCGGAGCACTCAGACAGCATCCACTCTCTAATATCCCAAGCCACGTCGTCTGTTGTGCCAAGGCAAGCCCGTTCTCTCAGCATCTCTCTTTTGCTCCGTTTCTTTTCCTGGCCCCATCGAAGCCCACCTTGCTCGTCGTCTCGCCGAGCTGCTTGATACGATACATACAGTCTTGGCGTTCTCTTGCCTATCAGACAACGTCCCCTTTGGCTGCCCTGTCCTTTATTCATACGGCCCCGGTCTACGTCCCTCTAGGAAGCTCCCCTCACTGTCTAAGCCAGCCGACCCTCCATTAGCCCAGACTTCCTTTTTCCAAGCCGTCCTATTATAGTTGACGTCCCAGGCTCTTTTCTCTGCTACAACTTGGACATATTCCTCCACTTTTTTTTTTTATTTTCCTTCTTGATCTCACCACCTCACGCTCCTCTGTTCCCTTTATATTGCCTGTGCTTCTTGTGCTTGGCTCTCTCTTTTTTTTTTCTCTCATAGTTCATTTGTCTGGTCAAGTTAGGTCGCCGTCCACGACCTTGCTTTCCATAGAACTCGGGCCAGTAGCAGCAGGCGGAAGATCATACATATCGAGATCCAAGAAGGCCAAGACAAGAATCAGCCACAGTTAAGAACAGACGAAAAACTCGGACATCACGAGCATCCGTTGATTTTTTTTTGTTATTTTCTTTTCTCTTTTTCGTTTTTCTTTTCTTTTTTCTTTTTTTTTTTATCTTCGTTATTTTCTTTTTTTTTCTTTTTTTCTTTTTTTTCTTGTTCATCAAATCCTAGCTTCTGATTCGCCGAGAAGCACTTCGTCTTATTCGTCTGAGCATTCTTTGAGTGCCTTCCCATCCCGCAACAAATCTTCCAAATAAGGTAAGACTGGACTCGATCTTATACTACAAGAAGCAGTTGCTCGCACTTCCACGTTTTCCTCCTGCCGTTTTGTCTTTGTGTTCCTTCCTTGAGTTTGATGACATCGAGTCTTGCTTTCCTTGCCCAACTTACACCTTTTTTTTTCTTTCTTTTTTTCTTTTTTTTTCTTTTCTTTTCTTTTCTTTCTTTTCCTTTCATTTTCTTATTTCTTCTTCTTCTTCTTCTTCTTCTCCTCCCCCCCCCCTCCACCCTGCCTAGAGCCTAGAGCTTCTTGTCTCCTTCTCCTGTTTCTGTTCTGACTTGCAAACCTCGCATATAAATCTAGACTTGTGATTTGGCCATTTGCTCCCGGAAGCCGCTATTTTCTTTTCATTTTTCTTGGCCGTACACTTACTTCCATTTGACTACGCTCGTTGATCCTTAAACTGCCGTCATCAACAACAACAACGGCCCTCTTTTTTTCTTTCCCCTTCGTCTCTGGCCATCACCGCATTCACTTCTTCTTCTTCTCATCTTACGTCTCCCATCGACTTTCACCCTCACCCGCTGTCTTTCTCCGCCAATCACGCACCAAGCTTAGACTTACACCACTTGTGTTGCATCGTCGTCCACATTCGATCCTCTGACCCTTACCTTCTTCCAGCCCTGCAACCCTTACCCTACCCTGCCCTGCCCTGTCCTGCAGCTGCTGCATCAACACCCCTGCTCACTACCACCAACTGCTGCTGCTGCTGCTGCTGCTGCAACTGTTACCACCGTCACCATGTGCATCCAAATCTCATACGAATTGCCCTGCGAACACATCCGTACCATGATCAGCTACTGCGGCGCCGGTGGGCCTCGCAAGGCATGCAAAAACGTCCGCCTGGACCGCATGCCATATCCGCCTCCGCCAGGCGTCGACATTCGCGATATCCCGGCCTGTCCGTTGCCCAACTGCCCATACGAAACGCGCAACCGCTGCTGGAATTGTTGTTGGTGCGGCAAGAGTCGCAATATGGGTGGCCGCTGCGACTGTATCATGATCAGCGATGGTAACGAGTACCGCTGTGACCATATTTGCTGTCACAACTGTGAGGCCGGCTATCGCTAGCTGGCGGGGTTTGAAAATTTTGAAGAAGGGGATATGGGGGAGAGAGAAGCGAGGGGAGGGGGGGGGGGGGTGGGGCG
>JADILG010000551.1:0-15404 GCA_017591655.1 Thielaviopsis populi
ACTCCCCCCCCCCCACCCACCCCCCCCCCCCCCCCGGAACCAACAGCAGAACACAGAACACTAACAATCACCGCCCGTCTCTAGGCTAACCGAAGAGGTTCTCCACGAGTCTGTTGAATCCAGAACAGAATCGCTCGTATCGCTGCGCGAACTTGGCCCGCCCGACCTCGTACATCTCGTGCGTCACGGCGTCCGCAATCCTGGGAAACAAATTGGCATCTATCACCATGTAACCGGTGTTGATGCCTCGTCTTCGGCAAGTCTGGCAGCATACATCAACACCCTAACGTATAAGGAGAGCGGCTCACAGTCGCAGTCGCAAACCAAGATAGCCGAAGGTCTCTACTCGTATGTAGCTTTACTCCAGCTGAGAAAGCCTCCCATACGTCATCACATACTCCATCCATATACGCTAACCCTTCTTCCCGCAGATGCTACAATGCCTTTTCCAGAGTAGATATGCGTGTCCATGTTGCTATTCCCGGCGGCGTAGATAGCTATTGCGTCGACGAAAGAGGCGAAAAACGCAAAACCACCGACGAGATGTGGCTCGAGACTTATCTCTGCAGTGTGCTACGTGCATACTTTTACGCAGACGATGGCACTGGCGAAGTTACTCGCAAAATAATGGGCGTGCGACGCTTCAACCCTGTTACCAATACCGAAACCGAGCACCGCTTTCTTAACGCCGCCGAGCAACTCTTTTTCAGAGGTGAGCATGCACTTGCCAATCATTTCTTCTTTCTGCTCTTTTCTTCTGTTTTAAAACATGCAGATAGAAGACTTTTTTTTTTGCATCTGAACTCGCATCCTAACAAATCTTGTTCTCCTTCTTTAGGCTGGCAACTCGGCTCTGACTCCGTTGTTCAAGTACCCAACATCGTCTCCAACCATCTCACCACCGGTCTCTTGAAATATTTCCACACCACCGGTCGCTATGCCTCTGGTATCAATCTATTTGAGAAACTACGGTCACAAAAGGTTGAGGTCGCCTCGCTTTTGGCAAAGGTCCTTTTCATGGGCAACGAAGAAGTCAAGGGTATACGGGTCCTGCATCAGGCCTTGAAAGAGAGTCCTATGGATTATGTGATGCTTGACACACAGGCTGAATTCCTTCTTCAAAAGGCACTCAAATCTGAAACTCCCGAGCTCAAGGCGGAACGTCTTCAAATGGCCTTAGCCTGCGCTGACAGAAGCACCATCGCTGCACCTAGCGAATTCGGCACTTGGGCTCGTCTTGCTCAAATCTATGTGGCCATGGAAGATTGGGAACATGCACTCGCGATTTTGAACTCGTGCCCAATGTTCACATATCAAGACAAGGATGCACCTCTCATGCCAGAGCCAAAGGATGTTTTTCTCCCAGTGCTTGCTGATAGCAGACTTGATGAAATCGACAACGAAAATGAGCAAAGATTCGATCAGATTGATCCCAGTCTCGTGAACCTACGCGCTGCTACATACAAGGGCACTTTTAAGGAAGCTTACAAAATCCTCACCGAGATGACTTCTCAAATTGGCTGGGATCAATTGCTCAAGATTCGCAGTACGGTTTTCGTCATGGAGGATGAATATCGCACAGAGAAGAAGGAGACGGCGGCGGCGACGCCCAGTCAGCCGCAAACACGCAATGCAAGCACCGACGGTTTGCGGGGTAGCAAAGATGGACAGGCAAACTCGGACGCTGAATCAGGTGTGGATGAAACTATCGAACGGCTTGATGGCCAGCCTGTTGACGAGTCAATTGGGAAAGACTCTATTGCTGGAGAACAGACTACCGAAACAAATGCCGACGCCGCTACAGATATGGATGCAGACACAGGTCTAGACTCCGACCCATCAGCCGAGGCTAATGTCACGTCGAACGATGTCCCGAATAACGTTGAAAAGCCATCAATCGCCATCAATGGAATGGACGACGAGGTAAGTGAAGCAACCCTTCCCCCCCCCCTCTCCACTCCACCCCTCCGCGCACACGCACACTGTTTAAGGATCGAACTAGTGACTGATCCCGTATGTCATCTCGCATCATGCAGTCAAAGTCCCCGTCTGACCACTTGTCAAAGCTCAATACCAAGCGTCTTTGTGAGCGATGGTTGGATAGCCTTTTTATGGTTTTGTACGAAGACCTGCGAGTATACACTATATGGCGCACCCAAATGGCCCAATACCGTGCACAGTCAATGCAATACCGGAAATCTGCTGAAGAATGGGAAATTCTCGGCGCTCTGGCGGAACGCCTCCAGCACACTGACGAAGCGGTTGAGGCCTACCGTGCGTGCCTTTCCATGCGTTTCTCTCCGAAGGCGCTGAGCGGAATTTCCCGCGCTTTTGAACGTACAAAGAGCACCCGCGAAACAGTTGGGGCCCTCATCCGCCTGATCACGTGGCAATACCGCTGGTACTCGGACTTTTCCCCTGAGCTACTGCGAGCTATTCGCATCTTGATTGAGGAAGAGGGTGCTCTCAAAGTGCGCAGTATTATACAAGCAACCAATATACCGCAAAATGTCCTGGATCTCACACACCAATATGCGGCTCTGTGTGCTACATTCCGGAGCAGTGGTACCGATGGTTAGATGGGAAAACAAAATACCTCCTAATTCGATATGATTTCTCGCCGACTAGTTTGTCCTCCATCTCTATGTCCTTCTTTCTTTCTTTCTCTGTCTCTCTCTCTCTCTCTCTCACACAAATAAACACACGCACACGCTTATCCTCTCGGTTGCTTGCTTGCTCATTTGCTTGCCTGCTTGTTTTGAGCTTGGATAATGAGATGTATGAGGTCTTAAATTACGGAGACTGGTACCTGTAGATTAAGCATTGGATACATCTGATACTTACATGGGATGGTAGTGTTTGTTCTATAAATACGTGTGCCTACTGATGACGAGGTTTTCACTGGGAGACTTCGTAACCCTTAACGTATGCCTTGCTCCAATACTACTCTACCATTTTCTCTTCTTCTCTCTCTTTCTCTCGTTCTCTCTGTCTTTTTTCTTCTTTTTTTCAAAATCTCCCTCTCTTCGTTTCCCAGGACCGTTTGCTGGTTGTCGGTCAGGGGTGATTGTTCCGACATAATGGGCCTTGTCGCACCCCTGGCTTTGCCTTTGCTTTGTCGTCAAAGCTCTCCCCATATTATATCCTCAGGCAGATGCGCTTTGATAACCGCAAAACTCCACTAGTGACGTTGCTAGCTTAGAACTCTGCCATAGGGTTAGCTAGGGCCAATATTTCAATCAGGGTTTCTGCAACTACCCCGTTCTCCATGATATCTTGTATTTGGTTTCCCTGTTTCCATTATCTGCATTCGGCAATGCAACAACAAATACCATACTGCAGTTGCTGCTACTGAAAGAACGTAATTTCCAGCTGTGTTTTTCGGTCGTTCGCGCCTTTGTTTGTACCTGCCTCGAGTATGGTCTCCACTTTAGACGTACAATGGATTAAGAATCAAGCCTAACAAGACAGGAGAGAGAGAGAGAAAGATAGAGAGAGAGAGAGTTGGTGGCTGTTGCTGCAAATACACTTATATCTACCATTACTTCTTGCTTGAAGCTCCTCCCCACTGTTTCCTTAGCACTGTATTTCTTTTTCTTCCCACGGTGGTTTTCCTTTCCTTGGTAAGTTACCACTCTACCGTTGATCCAATATGGCACGGTATGTACCCTAGAATGCATACTCGAGACCCAGATAAAAGCTTGGCATGTGCTTCACCTCTCAACAGCGGCTATTGCCCAATGAACTTTGCTGAACTAGAAGGATGCGGATTTAACTACAGCTCAGTCTGAAGCACAGGACCTGACGCTAGGTTGAGGTGGAGCTACGCTGAAATTGGCCAAGTAGGCTTTGCATATGACATGATTTGGTCTATGGGGATGAAGAATAAATCCCTACCTTGTTACAAGGACAGGAATATGGCGAGACGTAGGTATTCCCGACAACTAGGATGCACTGTTTGCACGGCCGTACTCTGAGCTTGGGGCAGGCGTATCAGTGTTTTGCACGCCATGTACATGAAATTCATTATCAGATGACTGACACTAGTAAAAACATGTCAAAGTCAAACTTCAATGTCGTGCGTGTCAATGCATGAATAGACACATTTGTTTCTTCAAACTGTAGAGCTAGCAACACTCTGTTTGTAAGTTGTGCTTGATGCTGGTCAGTTTGCGCCTGAAAAAGCATAGCATGCTAGTACCTCGATGAGGAAATGCCACCATGAATATATTGTATTGCTATCAAGTATCAAGTCATCATGTTGCAGCTCGGTTCAGTTCATATACCATACATTGCTGCAACCTTTGCGTGAAACAAGTGGCCGACCAACCAACCAACCAACCACCCAACCAATCAAGTAACCAACCAACCGGCACTTATCGCTGTGTTCTATGTAGCATCACTCGCCTGGGGGTCACATTTTTGAGCTTCTTCTGCCTAAGAACATGACACGTGATCGCCCCTTCTGGAAGGGCGTTAGTGCATGCTGCCAAGACGGGAAATATTTCAGTCACTCCTCTTGAATCCCCTTCTAGGCATTGTCAAATTGAGCTCGTAAATGTGGTGCAGGATCCATAAACATAGGGGATGTCAGCCTAAAACTGACAGAGACGCGTTATTCGAGGACGCCCTGCTCCGGCTTGGATATCAAGGCCCAGAAAAATCTACTTTGGTGAGGTGGTCAATGCACACCGAAATGCTATGGTTATCAGTAGCAGAGGAAGGGAAGGGGTCTGCCACAAGCCCCTGACTATAGGACGAAAAACTGGTGCCATGACACTTGATAGAGGATGGCTCTGTTTCTTGTAAGCATCCTACTGGGGCTGGATAGAAGGTCTGTGCTCAAGTAGTGGCTGCCGTGACGGAAGAGAAGGAGACGAAAAAGAAAGAATTGAATAGCAAATGAGACATGAGGAAACCGAACCAACATTGTTGAGAGGAGAATGTAATCGTGTGAGGAGGAAAAAAGAACCTGATCAACTGGAGTACTAGATAAAGTTTGGGCGTTGCGGTGAAGGACCACTTGCTTTGTCTACTCTGGCAAGCTAAGGGAGCCTAACTTTCCGGGGGAGGGTCGTGTTACTTTCTGCTATGCGTTTTCTTCTTTTTCTTGTTCTTCTGCTTATTCTTCGTTTCCTTGGTGCTCTCGGCGTCCCCTCACCCTCCAGTGGAACTTTTTGAAGCAATGAAGAGGTCAGAGCGGAGCAAGACTAAGACCAAGGCCAGGAGGATTGTGAGTAGAAGACATAACATTGAAGCTTTTAAGCTTTGGCCGTTTTCATAATATCCCTACTAGTAGTAAAGCACGACTCGCTAGCTAGCGAGTCTATGGAGCATGGAGAGAGGGTGACTTGAATACAGGTGCTCTCGGACCTTGACTCGGGCGTTGCACTTGTTTGAAGGGTCGTTGGCTGATGGGTTGATGGGCTTCGATAAGTTCTTCGATTGCTACTTTAGGTCGTCAGCCCCTCGTTCTTGGCCTCGCCCAAAGATGTCTTGACCTTGGGCTGTCTCTCATTTTTTTTCTTCCTACATTCTTTAGTTTGATACTTGAGTCCTTATATACATTTTGTTCTTCGAACTGCACCACAGTCCCGGGTCTGGCTTACTCGATCTAATATACACCTCCGCTCCATACTGGACTTTTTTTTTGTCGATTGTCTTTCTCGGAATGCAAAATTAAACAACCCCATTAATACGATCCCTTCGAAACCTTCTAGCCCGGTGGATCGATCGATACTCGATCACTAGACATTTTACGATATATTGTCTACAAGAGGGCTGACTATCTTGTTGACACATTCACGTTCACCCTTGGCTACCTGGCCACCAAGTCTTTCCTACCCGCATTGGACACCAACAATCGACCACAACAATGTCTGCCTTCATTAGCAACTCGCTAGGCGACTCTCATTTGCTCGCGGACCTGGAGTTCACGGACAACAAATCCCATAAGAAGATCCTCACTGTCATCAACTCTGTGTGTCTCGCAGCAACAATCACCATTACTCTGCTGCGAACAGGTGTCCGACTACACATCAACCGGAAGCTTTTTTGGGAGGACAGTAAGTAGAATCGGATGAAAGCGAAGAAGAAAGAAAGGAAGAAAGAAAAAAAAGCCTCTGGTAGCAGGGACATATGACTAACAGAATATGGTACAGCTATCCTGATCATCTCATCGTTATTTAATTGTGCGTTGATTATAGTAACATTATACGGTGAGTTGCCCAAGACCAGACACTCCATATAGAGGCTAGAGTGTGAAGACCTGCTTGCTAACTCTCGTGTGCCATAAAGCCGTCAAGTACGGAGTGGGTTCTCACGTGTGGACTCTTAATCTAACCAACATCAACTACGTTGTCAAGAGAATCGTGCAGTTGATTCTAGTCTCGGAAGTCATGTACATGTGTGCCCTGGCGGCTACGAAAGTATCCATCATGGTCCTTTACTTCCGCATTTTCCCGTCGCAAAAGCTGCGTCGACTGGTCTGGGCCACGTCAATTTTCACGATTCTCTTTGCTATTGCCTCTGTCTTGGCAACCATTTTCCAGTGCCAGCCTGCAAAGGCTGCATGGGATTTTTTGGTTGAAGGCAAATGCTACACCTTTGTCAACTTCCTATATGCCAACGCGGCTGTCTCTCTGGGCACCGATATCCTTGTGCTGGCGATGCCGATGCCGCTCCTGTGGAGACTCAGCCTGCCGATGAAGCAGAAGCTCGCCATCATCTCTCTGTTCCTTCTGGGAGCTTTGTAAGTTTACATTATGACGACTATGGAATTTTGCGCTGTAGCTAACCAGTGACGATAGCGCCTGTGTGGCTGGTATTATTCGTATGACCTTTCTCGAAGCGGTTACGGGTCTTGATGTTAGTTGTAAGTACTCGAAGCCATTTTTTTCCATCCATTTTTTTCGGGGTGTTTTCTTCTTCTCGTCTTCTTTCTCTAACGCCTTCTCTTTTGTACTCTAGACCGTATCAGCAGCTCTCTCATCTGGTCCGTCATTGAAGTCACAGTTGGCATTATTTGCGGTTCTGTTCCTCATTTGCGCCCTCTGTTCACCCACATCATCCCCGGTCGGTGGGGTGCTTCTCACATCTCAGCAAAGAATGTTTACGAGCTTTCATCGACACAGAAGCGCACAAAGCCCTCGCAGAAGAGCTACGCTGATCTTCCTGAGGGTGCCATGGCTGCCATTCAGAATGGCAATGTGGTTCATGTGCACACGCATACTTACATGAAGGAGGAGCCTGCTTATGGCTCAGGCAACAGCACAGAAGAACTGACGGGGACGACAGGAAAGCCTGCACCCAACACAAATACCGGTGCAAGAGGCATTGACTTGCTCAAGGCAAGTAGGAATCGTGGCAGTATGTGAGGGAGATTGATTGGTTGGCAGTCTTTGTTTTTCTTTTTTTCTCTATGGGTTTGGTTTTATATGGCTGTGGTGAGTTATGACCTTGGAATATGGTGTTGGTTTGGCAGTGAGGGTGGCTTATTTCTTTCGTTTTCTTCTCTTTTTTAATTACTGTACGTATTTTTCTTTTCTCCGGCTGTATATAACAAAATCTCGGTCTCCTACATGGGGTGTAAGTTGCTACTTGAGAGATCACGTGTGCCACACTCAATAGGGTTGTTGTGATGGAAGGGTTATGGAAGCGTCCAAAGCTTGCTCCAGCCGCGTCATCGACGCCATGGATCCTTCCAAGCCATTTGCGTTGGGACGACGTTTCTCTACCCACCAAGAACAGCGTCAGAAGACGGTAGTTGCCACTTTGACTTGTGCCATTGCCAAGATTGCAATCAGACAAACGGGAGGCATTTTTCCGTTTCTTTTTTCTTTTTCTTTTTCTTTTTCCTTCGTTTCTTTTCTCTTTCTTTTCTCTACCTCACCTGCTTGTCTTCCAACATCGTCACCATCATCATTAGAGCCGTCGAGTCTCCTCAAGTGCCTTTTAATTTCTGCTCCTTTCCCTCCCGCCTGTACTCAAAGCCATCATGTCTGAAAGTGGCAGCAACAGCTCGAGCTGGTCCTCGTTTCTCAAGGTAGGAAACAGCCCGAAAAATAAAGAGCAGTTGTCTTCTTTGCCTTTGTACTCTTGGCCTCGGCCAACTTTGCTACTTGAATCTTCTGTTCCTCGCGTCGTCCTCTCCTCAACCCCCCCCCCCCCCTTTCCCCTCTCAACTCTGTTACCAATGTCTAACCCCCCGTCGCTCAACCTCTACACAGTCGATAGCCAGCTTCAACGGCGATCTTTCCTCGCTCACGGCCCCGCCCTTCATCCTGTCTGGCACCTCGCTCACCGAATTCAGCCAGTACTGGTGCTGCCACCCGTCGCTTTTCGTTGCGGCCGCGAATGAGCCCGAGCCGGCCAAGCGCGCTACTCTAGTGCTGAAATGGTTCCTGTCAACTCTGAAGCAACAGTATGCTAGCCGCAGCGAGAAATATGGCAACGAGAAGAAGCCTCTGAACCCCTTCTTAGGAGAAATCTTCCTGGGTAAATGGCAGGAAGAAGCTACAGGTACCACTGAACTGATCAGTGAACAAGTCAGGTGCGTGAGTCCCTACGACCGTCGCCTTTGTACTCTACTATGTATAAAGTCACCGGACTCAAGAGCTAACCATGCCCCCCTCCGCCTCTGGCTTCTTTTCTGTCCAACAGCCACCACCCTCCTGCTACCGCCTACTGTGTCACCAATCTCCCTACCGGCGTCCGTCTCCAGGGCTACAACGCACAGAAGGCCACCTTTTCCAGCACAATCTACATCAAGCAGATTGGTCATGCCATCTTAACTCTACCCCCTTCGCCAAACGGACCCCGCGAGCCCGAAACATACCTCATCACGCTGCCCTCTCTCCATATTGAAGGCCTCATCATGGGCGCTCCCTTTTTGGAGCTCGAGTCTTCTTCATACATTACCAGCTCTTCGGGCTTCACTGCAAAGCTTGATTACAGTGGTCGCGGCTGGCTCTCGGGCAAGAAAAACAGCGTAACTGCCACACTGTACCAAACTGGCAATGAAAAGGCCATTGTGTGCAACGCCACTGGCGTTTGGACCAAGTCATTCGAGCTGTACTCTGGCCCCCCCAAGACCAATTCCCCCAAAACCCTCATCGACAAGTTTGACGCTTCCACTTTTGCTGTTACACCCCTGACTGTGGCAGATATTGAAGCTCAGGACTGCCTTGAGTCGCGTCGTGCTTGGTCCAAGGTTGCCAATGCCATTTCATCGGGCAATCTGGACAAAGTCGGATCCGAAAAGGCCAAGATCGAACAGGCGCAGCGTCAACTACGTGCCAAGGAAAAGGAGCAGGGTCGAACTTGGGAGCGGAGATATTTCACCGCACATCCGGGACAAGATCCGGTCCTGGCCAAGCTGGCCGCAATTGTTGGTCTGCCACTTGATGGCGATACCGACAAGACTGGTGGTGTCTGGCGTTTTGATGATGTCAAGCAGGAGGCCGCCAGAGCCAAGAAGCCGACTCCCGAAGAAGTCAAGGCCATCGAGGCCGAGGTCCTGGGGCAATAGGGGACAGCAACAAATCTGAATTAGATTGGGTGAATTGAAATGGCAACACTAATAAAAACTACAAAGTGCTTCGTGAGCTTACGACGCTCTTCCTGTCTGCACAACCACGACAGATTAATGCTAATAATGCTTGATGTCTATTCATTCGCCGCGTTATTCTAAAACAAGAATGTGTTGGATGTAAAAGTAAAGTAACCCTCTGCCTTTTTCTACTCTTCTACACGTGGTTCAGGTGCTCTTTGTCTAATTCGTAAAACAACATGTAGACTTCGCGCTGCATGCCCAAGACATCACTAGTCTTGGCCTGACGACACTTTTCATCACTGATGCGCCACCACTTGTCCGTTGACCTTCGTTTTCTGCGCTTTATAGGCGGTTCGTTGGCCGACTTTGCCTCCAGCCCAGCTTTGGAGCCTTCACTTTTACCAGCTCTTGATCCGATCGGCATCTGCTCCTGCTCTTTCAACGAGGTGGCTCGTAGCTTCGACGATAGCCGTGAAGATTTCCGGGATATGACTGACTTGGCTAGAGACCGGATGCTAGAGGAATCACTGGCATAGGGTGATGAAGTGCCCGTTTGTTTATCATTTGCGGGTGGTGGCGAGAACAGATCTCGATCATGTGGTTCTGGCTGCGGTAGAATAACAGGTGAAGATGTCGAAGGTGTGCCTGAGGAGGGGCGACTTGAGGGCAACGTTGATGCCAGCGAGGCCATGGAGCTGAGCGGGTCGGGCAAAGGAGTCAGGGTGGCTGTTGGGGTACCATCTCGGGAGGGTGTGGCGGCGGTGTTGGGACGGGTTGGAAGATTGGAGGAACTGGGGCTGTAACTAGGTGATGCTTTGTTAAAGGCAGACTCCACTGGGGCACGATTTGGATTAGAGAACGGCACCGACACGCACTGTCGCCGAAAGGACTCGTAATGTCCACTAGTGTGACCACCACGATGAGTGATGACCGAGTTCAAGCGGTAATTTTTTGAATTTCCCAGACCACCGAGAACGAGGGACTCGGGGAACGACACTTTGGCCGTGTTTTTCTGAGAAACACGGTCGTATATGGACCGCGATAGATGTACCACCAAGACACGCGGGTACTTGCTGATGCGCGTTTTGCGGGTAATGGTACGCAGCGGCGCAAGTGATATATCGGGAAGTGGCACTTCAGACGGCGGGTGCTCTGGGTCCTTATCTATCGCCTCCAAGAGCTTTTTTATATCAGACTCAGCACGAACCTTGGACTCGGGCGAGTTTTTTGGGTGCTGAATGTGCTTCTGCAAAAGGCTAACAGCGTCTAGTAGGCGACACTTTTCACATTTAAAATCGCTGATATACTCTGGCGCAAAAGCCTTTTCGAAGCAAGTGGCAAGTGTTGTTGAAGAAACCCGTGGTACGCTTAGCGTCAACATGGTAAAAGGCTCAGAGCGGGCCGAGGTTGAATAGTTGCATGTCTGGCAGGTCAGATGTGACTCTCGCTCACCATCCATTGGGAAGCCGGGCTCGTCGGCGAACGGATTGGGTGTTTGTTGTTTTGTCGGACTGGCTGCCTCGTCTCGACATTGGGAATCGGTCTCACTAGGGCATAGGCCATTGGTATGATTTCCTGATTCACTTCCCTGACTCTGTTCATGCGGAGAAGTAGCAACAGACGCCGGTCTTTCCTGGTCTGCCGGGTCTCCAACGGCCCGCCTTAAAATCTCTCGATGAACACGCTGGCCAGCAGAATACTCATCCTTTAACCGTTCAAAGAGCAGCTGCAAGAACTCCTGTGCGTCCTGTTGCTGGCGGTTGATGGTCTGGCCAAAGGATATTTCAAGCACACGTATGAAATCTCTCTGTGAGAGGGTCTTGCGTATGAGGGGCCGTTCGTTGAGCCGGTCAAGCATGGTTTTCAAGGCGCCAGTGGCCAGTCCTTTTTGGAGACCACGCAGCTTCCATTCGGGAATAACTTCTGGAGAGGATGAAGAGCAGTTGGCATCACACGGGCCAGAAGCCGATGCTGACTCTGGCTGTACAAGGAGCGTGTCATATACCGAGTCACCATCGACTGTGCGCCGGTACGTTTCGCGGATGAGAAAGACGCGCAGTTCGTTCAAGCCGGCGAGAGACTGCAAATTGGAGTTGATGAAACAGTCATTGCCAACGTTGATGAGGCCAATAGCGCCCCTTTTGCGGTAATCTGATTCATCAATGAAGAAGGTAGGCGCAAAGACGTAGATCAGGGCGACAGCAGCAAGGCCGGCCCCGGCTGCATATGAAGCAACAGTAAAGGGCTTTTGCGTCATGGTGACTGTAGCAGACTGACCCTCCAAGACAAAAGCAGAAACAAATCAAGGGGGGGGAGAGGGTAAAAGGCGGAGGCCGAGGCCGAGGGCAAGGGCAAGGGCAAGGGCGAGGGCGAAGGCGAGGCAAGATGCCAGTCGCGGTAATAACAACGACTTCCCAAGCCTGACGAGCAAGCAGTGACGATAAACGAAGGCGGTGCGTGCACTCTTACGACAAAGGCATTGCAATGAGATGAAATGACGTAGTGACCAAGAATGAACAACAAAGACAGCCTGACAGACAATGGAAAAGAAGAGCAACTGGCGATGATTCAATGCACATGGACGCCGGCCAAGGTGCGGATAAGTTCACAAGATTCTGCAAACCCTTGCCTAAAAGAAAAAAAAACTTTGATAGAAAAAATCAGGCTAGTGAAGAGAAGAGATACTCTAATGTAGAATGTGCTCTGATTGGCTGCAGTCTTATAGCGACATGAGCAGTTATCGCTCTCATTGTTGTAATAAGGGTTAGTGAGATTTCTATGTAATTACTTGTCTATAGAAGAGACTAAACTATGTTTTATAATTATATGTAGTATAATACCTATACCTAAGACCTAACTTACTAGAATAAATGTCTAGTTTAATAAAGTAGAATAGGTACTTTAGGCTAGAGTTCTAATAGTTCTCAAAGAGATAAGTTGAATTAAAGATGATTTCTAGGATATAAGAAGAGAAAGAAAATAGGAAGAAAAGGCTATATATGTTAGGGCTTGCAACTGTAAAGGGTTATCGTGAGCTTAGCCCTCTAGTCCTAGGGTGCGCTCTGTTTCCTATAGGCATAGTGTAGGCTAGTGGATCCTACAGGGACTGGGCAAGGCCTTTGGGGTTGCAAACCCTAACAGTCAATACAAGCGCTAATCCGAAAATTGCAATCCTAGCTTGCAGCTTGCCTTAACAAACCCTGACCTATAGGATCTAGTCACATGACCGCGTGGCAACAACAGCTGCCGCTACCCCACCCTTACGGACGCCTGATAGCGCGTCTCACTCGGCAATACATCAATGCCCACTTCCAAAGTCCTAACCATTCTTCTCATATTTTGCTGTTATTTACGTCAATATGATTTTTACACAGGAGCATATTCAAGTTATCCAACAATATCCATTAAACAATGAGCTCAAGTCTATCCGAGAAAAGTTGCGCATCAATGCCACCGACCTACGACGGGAAGATGTCCAAGAGCTTCTCGGGGTTTTAGGAAGTTCCTTGGCGGCACTCATTCTTGATTCTCTCAACGAGTTCTCTGTCGTTGCAAGTAGAATATCCTCCATTCGTCTACAAGTCCATCGGAATGAGATGAACCTCAATAGATTCCGCACTCTTATTGACCTTATAGTCAACGAATCTCCTGATATCGCCATTTGGGCCGAGGTCTATGGACTTTTTGAATACAAAATTCCTCCTACCCCCGTTTTGCCAAAGTATCCCCGCACATTCAAAACAACACCCCTCACGACCACCTCCAACCGACTCAAAAATGGCGCAGCAGGCGATACTGTCGAAAGAGAGCTTTTTGCAGAAATAAAAAACTCCATATTTCGTAATGTTGGAGGATTTTTCGACAAGTTTTTTGATCAGAACAGCTGGCAACAAGAACATATCACGATGATGGAAGAGATCACGAAGACGCACAATGGAGCAAAATGGACGGGCTTCCCGGACAGTCCTGACGAAAAGCCGGTCTGGGACTGGATTTATTCACTCCAGGAGCGTTTCTTGGTGAATGCACCCTACAGGTTTCACAGAACCACAACAGCCAACCAGTTTGACGAACAGACTGGCCAGATAGATATGTTCGTTCAAGTGCCCGCGGTTCTCGCTAGCAAAAAGTTTTCATACAAGGATATTCTTGTTGTTGGGGAGCACAAAAGATCATTCGTCAGTGGCAGGTTCAAGGTAGATCTCCTTCAGCTTGCGCGTTATGTCCGAGCTGTCTTCACTGACCAACCAACCCGCCGATTTGTCCACGCATTTACCCTTTGTGCGTCCACGATGGAGCTCTGGGTTTTTGATCGGTCAGGGGGGTATAGTTCTGGGCCATTCGACATTCACCATGAACCTGAAAAGTTTGCCCGCGCTCTTGTTGGCTATACTACAATGGATGACAAGGCCATGGGCCAGGATACGTTCATTAAGCAAGAGAATGGGCATCGTTATGCCACATTCAACAACAGAAGCGACAATGAAATGACCTTCAGACTGGATGGGGCCATTTTCAGACACAGGGCTATCGTGTGTCGCGGCACTACGTGCTATGCCACCGAAAATCACCACGTCGCCAAGTTCTCTTGGGCGTCAACTAAACGGACGCTTGAAGTGGACCAACTTCGGCTGGCAGAAGAAAAGGGCGTCAAGGGCGTAGCCAATGTGATAGCTCACTCCCAAATCACTAGCATTGCAGAGATTCGGGAGGGACTAACCTTTTCGAAACGTCACCGATTCCACCGCGAAAATAGTTCTTCTAGTCATGTGCCATCAATCTCGAAAAATACCAATACACTGAGTCGCAAGCACACTCTTAGGCCATTCGACACCACATCTGGCTTCAAAAAACAGCGCTCCAACAGTGCAAAGTCGAAGATAGTTCAAGACCCAGACGAAGACGAAGACCAATCGATTGATGAGTCAAAGCAAAGTCTATATGCTGCTGATAGGGCCTCTGATACGGATAGAAGCCTCTGGGAAAACAAGATCTATTCTTGCCTCATCATCTCACCAGCCGGCCGCGTTATCCGTGACTTCACGACGACCAAAGAATTGCTGGAGTCAATGCGAGATGCGATTCAGGCGCACCAGTCCCTCTATATGACCGGCAATATTCTTCATCGTGATATCTCACCAAACAACATAATTATCACAGACCCCACGAAGGCGAATGGGTGGAAGGGCATGCTAATCGACCTTGATATGGCTAAGGATAAAAATAGTGACCTAAGCGGAGCACATCAGCGGACTGGAACAACGCAGTTCATGGCAATTGAGGTGCTTGAAGGCATTGATCATACGTACCGACATGACTTGGAGTCCTTTTTCTACGTGTTACTTTGGATGTGTGCAGTTGAATCATGGACTAAGGCCGATTTCAGAGGAGCTGAAAGACCACCGAAAAAAAGCGTGTTAGAGGAATGGGGAATCGGAAGTTTTGAGAACATTGCCCGACTAAAACGTGGTGATATGGGTGGAGACCTCTACCAGATCACAAATCAGTTTCCACAAAGTCTAGCTTCAGTTACAGAGCTTTGTCAAACAATCCGATCAATTTTGTTTGGAGAGGCTAGGTTTAAGGTCAGTACATGGAAGGGAAATCCTAGTGATTTTTACACACATATAATAGTAGCCTATACTAAGGCAATTGACATGCTTCTATAATCACTTAGTTGTATTATTGTTAATAAATAAGAGTTACAAAAATGCAAGTAAAGTCTCTCGTATAAGGATTTAGCTCTAATGTATATATTAGTCACGAATCTACATGTTAGGGTTAGGGTTAGGGTTAGGGTTAGGGTTAGGGTTAGGGTTAGGGTTAGGGTTAGGGTTAGGGTTAGGGTTAG
>JADILG010000552.1:0-15315 GCA_017591655.1 Thielaviopsis populi
AACCGGGCTTTTTTCTGTTTCTTCCACCCCCCCCCCCCCCCCCCCGCCCCCAAAAACAAAAGTCGTACATTGGCCATTACCACCCACGCAGCACATGACTCTCACTTGGCTCCATAGCATAGCACTCCACACAGCTTGACTAACTGGACAGCGTCGCCTCTCTTCCATTACAACTCAATACCGGTCCGATCAGTAGTGCAAATGCCTTCTTCCGTCATCAGGCAAAACTCGGCCCACCACACGGCTCGCCACACGGCTCTGTCGCTCGCCCCATACGCACATTCCGAACCATCTGTGCTTGTGCTCTGTTCATCTCTTCTTTATCCCCTACCCTACCTGATAACTGATGACTGCAGACAATATATGATTTGTAACCCTAACCTTTGTGCCAAAAGAAGAAAAAGTCAGTGGCCGAGGTCAAGTGACGAGTGTCGTTCTCAAAGACAGCCAAGCAACATTGTTTCGGCTCATCTCCAACAAACAACCAGCGAACGGTTGCATGCAAGCATGCATGCATGCATGTATGCATACGCATGTCGCATAACACACTGTTTTGTTCCTAGCCACTTAAAACACCACGAGCGCTGCATTGCCAAGTCGTGGTTGCAGTCAGGACTGGTCGGTCTGTTCTGTTGCCTGCCTTTTCTCTGACTCCTCGATACTGTTAGGCTGGGTTTTTTTTCATCAACAGGCATATGTTCTCTGTGGATGGAGTAAAATAAACTCGCCAAAATTCGGGGCCTTTTGTCCATACTGGCCTTTTAGCACAAGCAATCAAGTTGCCTTGCTTTTCACGTATTTCCTACGGCCTTGCCGTGCGCTGAACTCGGGACGACTGCGTATCCATAGACAACCAAGCTTGTGTGAGCTACTAAATATAGTGTGCTTGGCAGAGAAAATTCATACATTGACGTGACTGAGCTGTGTGTGAAGAAAGCACATGCGAAGACATATCAACATAAATAAGAGGGACTGTACTGTATATCGGCAGCCTGAAAAGTGACGAAAATTCCAGGCACCTTGATGGCATCATGTAGGTGTACATCGCGGCTATCTGGATGACTGGCTCCTGGCTCCTGGCCTGCCGAGTCTAACGAACCCTAAACACACTAGGGTACGGCGCCTCCACCCTCGCTCCCCTTCATTGGTCATAAGCGTCTGGGGTATTTAATGGCTCGCGTTGTTGGGTTTGGGTTTCTCGTCTCAAACGGCATCAGGCCCGTGATATACGACGTGCTACAAGGCAGCCTCCATATCAACGACTCTTTAATTCTCCACTACACAGCTGAACCTGCTTCACTGTTTTTCGAGCACCTTCATCATTTCCAAGTCCTACAAACACTGTGCTGCTCTCATTCTGTACTGCATCGTCATACAGCCACACCTGGTGTCATCTTTTTATTATCAAATTAACACTCCGTCCCATCGCATCGTCTATCACCATCTGATCTAGTTCACATCTCCCCACTCTCCTTAGAAATGACTCGCTCAGTAGTCCCGAGGTCTGTTCGCCCGCAGTATAGCTCAGTCTCTCTCCACGAGACGGACTCGCTACACGTAGATATCATTACCGTACAGGAAGACGACGCCCCCTCTCCGCCCTCCAAAGTCCCCGTGCCTACCGCGCCAACAGCAGCCGCCACCATGTCATCTCCCAAGTGCGTCGATTATATATCGAGAAACTATAAGCCCCAGAAGAGTGCTTCTAACTTTTCTGACCGCGCGACCCTTAACGTCAAAGCTTCTGACGATGCCGACGTTTTATCTGCCAAGTTTCCTGGTTCGTCCCTTCTTCCCAGCCCCCTCTCTGCGCCCCCATGACGGGCGCCCTGCTAAGTAACGATATCGTGTCTGTCCTGCACCAACAGCCAAGCTTCATGCTCGCAAAGTCGCCGACGAACTGTACAAGGCGCACCGTGTGTCTAAAGGCCTCCTCTTTTTGCCTGGCCAGCCCACGATAGAGTACGAAGACTCGGACCAAAGCCCGCGCTTCCGTCAGCGCAGATAGTAAGAAACTGCCCATGGACGTGTGTATTCCGTATCAGCAATGGCTTATTGACTGCTTGAAGCTTCTTCTACATTACCGGCGCCAACTTTCCAAACTGCTACGTCACCTACGACATTGGCCGCGAGCACCTGATTCTCTGGGTTCCCTATGTCGAACCCCGTCAAGTTCTGTGGTATGGCTCCACGCCTAGCCCCGAGGAATGTCTCAGCAAATATGACGTCGACGAAGTCCGCTACACCACCAAGCTGCCCGAGTATCTTCACGCCCAGCTCCAGCACGATCTCACTCTTTATCTTTTGCACAAAAGCCAGGCACCCCATTTTGACAACGAGATAGCCAGTACTCTCAAGTACCGCATCAACACCTCCTTCCTGCAGGAATGCATGGATGAGGCCCGTGTTATCAAAACTCCGTACGAAGTCGCCATGGTTCGCAAGGCCTGTGCCATATCCTCAATGGCCCATCGCCAAGTTGCCGAGCAATTGCTCTCTCTCAGGAATGAGCGGGAGATTGAGGCCGTCTTCCAGGCTGCCTGCACTGCGAGTGGAGCCCGTGATCAAGCGTATCCCATCATCGCTGGCTCCGGTGTCAATGCTAGTACGCTACACTATGACGAAAACAACGCTTTCCTCAAGGGCAAAGAGATGGTTGTTCTCGATGCCGGCTGCGAGTGGAACTGCTACGCCAGTGACATCACTCGCACACTCCCCATTAGTGGTGGCTTCTCACAAGAGGCTCTCGACATTTACGCTGTCGTCGACAAGATGCAGCAAGAGTGCTTGAGGGCGGCCAAGCCCGGTGTATTGTACTATGCTCTTCATCTGCACGCCTGCCGTGTTGCCCTCATCGAGCTAATGAGCCTGGGAATTCTCCACAATGGCTCTGCCAAGGAGATTTGGGATGCGGGCACCATCTCCGCATTCTTCCCACACGGCCTCGGCCATCATGTTGGCCTGGATGTACACGATGTCTCTGGTCGTGATCGCCTGCTCCTCCTCGACGAAGAAACCGTCCACGTTCGCGGCACCCGCCGCATGAAACGCGAGATGATCTCCCCCGAGACTCTGGCCAATAGCGTGGGGCCCTATGATGCTCCGCCGCCGCCGTACCGCGGTCGTCAAGCATTAAAGCCCAATATGATTGTCACGATCGAGCCTGGTATCTACTTCTGCCGTGAGTACATTGAAGGATACTTTGTGTCGAACTCGGCCCATTCGCGCTTCTTGAACCTCCGGGCTCTGGAAAAGTACTACCATGTTGGCGGGTGCAGAATAGAAGACGTCATTTTGATTACACCCGATGGCCACGAGAACTTGAGTCCTGCGCCCAAGGGAGAGGAGATGCTGGACATTATCAATGGTCGTGCATAGCGGTGGTGCTTGTTGCATATGTTCGTATAGTGATAGTTCATATTTTTTATGGTGTTTTTCCTGTTCTTTACTATGCGCTAAATGCCAATAACACAGCTCATGTTTCACTCACTTTCTCCCATATAATCCTGTCAAATAGCCAGTATCCCTTGAGGCTGAACATGTGGACAACTTTGCTGTGAGCTGACGTCATGTTGATACAGTGTTTTGTGTATAATTCCCAGTTACACACGCACGCGTAGAGCACATTGCCAGTACAAGAAAAGCTCATTTGTTGTATTTGGTATCAATCTGCCACACGCTTCCCCGACTCCGGATCAAAAAGAAAAAAAAAGAAGTCTATTTTTGTATATCCGCAGTGCATGAACAACCCGTAAATCTGCTACAGATACTTGACATGCTGCATTCTCCCCTTGCGCTTGTACATGACGTACAGTCCAACCAGGACGACCTGGCTGCCGATAATGATCCAAACGAGGCGGCCGTGGGTCGAGCGCACTGTCGTCAGGTTGTCCGCTAGTGTGGTATGGTGTCGGCCCAGCTGGTTGGACACCTGGCTCTCCAAACTGCGGAAGGCGTTCTGCATCTCAGTGCGCGTGCGCTTGAGCTCTGTTTCCAGCGTGGCAATTTTGCTGGAGAGCTCGCCGACGGTGCTGAAGCGCGACATGTCGTTGCGCAGGTCGCTGCGGAAACCTTCCATGATCTTGATGAAGTTGGCGTTGTGCAGGTCGGCGGCATCCTTGGTCGTCTTGATGGCATGGTAGATGGTGGAAATATGGTGATCGAGGACTTGCAGGCGGTCGTGAATGTCGGCAAACTGCTGGAGGGCGTCTTTGATGGTGGTGGCGTCGACATCGGGCAGAGATCCTTCCATAACGTCATCCTTTTCGGGAGTGGCTTGCTGCTGCTGTTGCTGCTGCTGTTGCTGCTGCTGCTGCTGTTGCTGACCAGCAGCAGCAGCAGGAGGTGTAACAGACTCCGACATGACTACAACCTTGAAAAGCTCAAACGAATCGGGGATGTCCGGGGTCGTGGCGCTAACACCAAGGCGATAGCCCGTAGGGATACGAACTCTGTCAGTCTCGAAGCACACATAGCCGTCTACCTCGACACGAAAAGTAACGGCATCTTGGCGGAGCTTGATTTGCGACGGCCGACCCAGGTTCCGGTACGAGTAGCGACAATGTCCAAAGGCCAGGGAATCGATGTTGCTCTCGCGGCTGTAGTCCTTTGACCCGTCGTTGAGAAACCCGCGCACCATGCCCACGCCGCCCTGTGTTTCCAAAACAAGCGCCAGACCCTTGAAGGTTTTGGTGCTGTAGATACTGTCGGCCTGGATGACTTCCGGGCCGTTCTCCACCAGCCATATGTTCAGGTTACCATTGCCTCGCTCGGGGCCGCTGGCACGGAAATCGATATCGGTGATCCATGTTGGATGCATGAGGTCATGATCAGCCCAGACCGCACCCTTCTCGTTTCCGGGGGCCGGCGGTGTCAGGATGATGCGGTTCGAAAGGATCTCAGGCTCGTTGGGCTGTCCGCGGATGTTGAAGTTGGGGATTCGGCCGTTTTCGACGGTTATCCTGGGATAGTGTCAGTGTTGATCGAGTCAGAGCGAGACATTGGATGGCTTTGGCAGTGTATGCGACAGCGCGGGTTCTTTTAGAATGGGGAGAGGGCATACCGTCCAGAGTAGCCAAAGCTGAACTCATTCAGAAGGAATTGCGCATTGGCAATGCCAGACAACAGGGCTGCCGCAAGGGCTGCTGAGAGTTGGAAGCGCATAATGAAGCGGAAATGTAAGCAAATGTGTATGTGAGCTGCGGGAAATTGAGAACGGAAGAGTAGAGGATGTAGAATAACCAGAAGGCTTGATTCTTTGCTTTGGTCGCTTGTCGGTACGGACGGACTGCGTGCTTGAAGACAGATCAGCAAGACAAACGAGAGACAGGCGAACAATGGCTGGAGACAAAGTCGAGAGAGAGATATCCGAGCAAGTCAAGTTGATGTAGACCAGGGATTTGTCCGTCCAGCAAAAGCAAGCTTCCTTCTTTGACTATAGTGGACGCCAGCTTGTCGTCAAGCAAATTCGACGTTCCCAGGGATTAAGGACACTTTTCCGGTATCAGCAAGGGCCCTGGGCGAACCAAGCGATTCAGACAAGCAGGCCAACAACCTGCGGAGGCTTATTATTAGAGATGCTGTCAGTGTGTTTGTTACAGCGCAGGGCAGTCAGGTCTTGTAACTTGGGGGCTTCAGGGCGTGAGAGTGCGGGGGGGGGGAGAGGAGGCTACAGGTGGTGATAGGCCCTGTCGGCGAAGCTGCAGAGGGTATTTGTAGGGTCGAAGGACAGACGGGCTGCAGGTGCTGAAGACGATGAGACAATGTAAGATGAAGCTATGACTGACTGACAGCAATTTGATCGCCAGAAATTCACGTTGGGAGAGATTCACTTGATGATGATGGTAATGACAGTAATGAGTAATGCAGATGGCAGAATGAAAGCAAAGGGGGCCTGAACTGGGAGAGGCCAAAGAAGTGTGGGAGGCTTGGTTGCGCTCAGTATAGCTCGAAGCCTGTAGGTCTATCAGATAAAGAATGCAAGCAAGTACCTCTACCGCAAAACTTGGGCTAGAGGGTACTTGTGTGTCTTCTACAGCAAGATCCACAGCAAGCTGGCTCGCCCCTGAACTTTCAGCACACCACACGAAAGAAAGTAAGCAACCATCCCATCGTGTATCCTGACTTTTGACATAGCAGCTCACCTTGAAGGCCGATGTTGGCGGAGTTGATGCAATCCCATGTTTTGCTGTCCTCCTTTTCTTTATCGTCTCAATTCATCAGCTGGCTTTGTCTTCTTCTCCGTCTTCTTCGTCTTCGTCTTCTTCGCCCTCTTCGCCCTCTTTCTTGCCTCGTCCTTGTCCGCCCGCCTTTTGACTACACCTGTGATTGGACTGGACTGCAGCTCCACTCTAAACTGCCTCTGAGAATGCTGTAGAACCGCCCAAGACAACCCTGCCAAAGCTTCCATCATTCTTCTTCTTAGGCCTTCTTCTCCTCCTTGTTTCCGTCATCCAGGCTTGCACCGGTCTCTCTACATTGCCATGATGGACGCCTATCCGTCGTTGCTGCAGTGTGCCATTGTCGCCGCTGCGTTCAAGATTCTTCTTTTCCCGGCATAGTACGATTCTCTACTCACGTTCCACGGTATCACAGCAACATCCATCATCGAACCTTGTAGCTAACTCGCGAAATTCTTTTTTTTTCTTTCCATGTAGCAAATCGACCGACTTCGAGGTTCACAGAAACTGGCTTGCCATCACCAACTCGCTGCCCATCTGGGACTGGTACTACGAAAACACTTCAGAATGGACACTCGACTACCCCCCCTTCTTCGCCCTCTTCGAATGGGCCATGTCCCAAGTAGCGCACATCGCCGACCCGGCCATGACTGTGATTTCGAATCTATACTATGACAGTTGGCAGACCGTATACTTCCAGCGCTTCTCCGTCATCATGACCGAGCTGTTCTTGGTTTATGCGCTCCAGAGGTGCGTTCTTCAAGTTCCACGCCACTCTCCTTGTTCCGGATGGCGTGGCATGGCATGTCCATGTGCTAACCAACCATTGCTCTGCTCCCAGATATATCGACAGCGCCCCTCTTAGCCTCAAGCGGGCTTCGCAAGCCGCTGCCCTTTCGATTCTGCTCTCTCCCGGTCTTCTCATTATCGACCATATCCACTTCCAGTACAATGGGGTCATGTACGGAATTCTCATATACTCCCTCGTCCTAGCCCGCCGCCAGTCTGGACTCTTGTTTAGCGGCGTTGTATTTGCTGTCCTTCTCTGCATGAAGCACATCTACCTATACTTGGCGCCTGCATACTTTGTCTATCTTCTGCGCGCTTACTGTCTTTCGCCTGCAAACATCTTCAGCATCCGCTTCAAAAACTGCTTTGCTCTTGGGGCCAGCCTGGCCGTGGTATTTGGTGCTGCCTTTGGGCCTTTTGCGCTCAAGGGACAGATGCCGCAGGTTCTCAGTCGGCTGTTCCCATTCTCGCGTGGGCTGTGCCACGCTTATTGGGCTGCCAATGTATGGGCCATCTATTCATTTGCAGATCGTCTTCTGATCTATGCCGCTCCTCGGCTGGGACTTACCGTCCGAGCAGAGGCCTTGAACAGTGTCACGCGCGGCCTCGTTGGAGACACTGCATTTGCTGTCCTGCCCGATGTGAGCCCGCGTGTGTGTTTCCTTTTCACGCTCTTATTTCAAGCCCTGCCTCTGATAAAACTGTTCCGCAAGCCTACCTGGGATAACTTTATTGGAGCCATCACTCTCTGCGGTTATGCTTCTTTCCTGTTCGGCTGGCATGTGCACGAAAAGGCAATTCTCTTGGTCATCATCCCCTTCAGTCTAATCGCCCTCAAGGATCGCCGCCACTTCGGGGCCTTCCGCCCCTTGGCTGTGTCTGGCCATGTAGCACTGTTTCCCTTGCTATTTGGAGCTGCCGAGTTCCCCATCAAGATTGTCTACACCATCTTCTGGCTGCTGGTGTTCCTGCTGGCCTTTGACAGCCTGGCGCCCGCGTCCAACAAGCCCAGAATCTTCCTGCTCGACCGCTTCAGCACCATTTACATTGCCGTCAGCATTCCCCTGCTGATATACTGTTCTTTGATTCACGGCATCGTCTTTGGAAAAGAATACGAGTTCCTACCACTCATGTTCATTAGCAACTATTGTGCTATTGGAGTGGTGGGTAGCTGGGTCGGTTACATGGTGGTGTATTGGACAGCTTGAAAAATGAAGTTTTGGCGCGTCCTTTTCTTTATGTGTTTTGTATTTGATAGACTAAATGATACCACTTCTCCTCTGTGTCTTGCATTGAAACTCGAACCTCATTTTTCTGTTCCCTACTTTCGGTCAAGTGATGCTAGATACTGTGAGGTGAGGCTATCTTCACCGAGGTTTTTCTGGTGCCCCTCCTCACCGAGAAAAGCCCCACATTTGTTTACATAAGCATTATAGTTTTGACTGTTACTCTTGCTTGACGTCGTTTGCTAAGGCGACTGACTGATCGTACATTTCCTTTTTTTTTTTTTAATTCTCGAAATTCTCGATTTGCCCTCTTCACCCACACAGCAACCCCTATGGCGCCAAAAATCGACCCCGCAGTGCGCCTGGCCGCCTCTGGTCTCTGCCGAAGCTGCACAGCTGGTTCTCGCCAGCCGCTGATTGCCGGCAACAACTCTCTCGGCAGAGGCTGGGCCTCTCAACATCATGTTGTTAACAACGCCGGCCGCCGGCTGCACAGTTCCTTTGCGAAGCCCCCTTCTGCACTTGTGGCCAGCGCTGGGGCTACTGCCGCGGCTGGAAATACTGCTACTGCTACCTCGACCTCATCTCACGCTGCCCCGACATCGGCGAAGCATGTTTCAGCCCGCTTCATCTCGTCGTCTGCCCACCGTAGCCGCGAACTGCTTGCCGATATCCCAGATGAGCTTCTCCCCAAGCCGAAACTAGAGGCTGACAACCTCTTCCACTCCTTCTCCAACTCGCCCATTCCTGAAATCAGACAGCGCGCCGAGTACATAAAGCACCGTGCGTACTGCCCGGAACATAGCCATCGGCCAATGTGGGCGCCCACCATGGCGCCTCAGCCCGAGACTGAACACAAGGAGCCAGGCACTGCTGATCCCGAACACCCTTCCTTTGAGTGCCCGGATTGCGGAGTCCCGCTGTACTGCAGCGAGCAGCATTGGATGGAGGATTACGAGAACCACATGAAGGTCTGCGATACGTTGCGACAGATCAATGAAGATGCCCATGACTTGCATTCGGGTCGCGCCTTCCCCGAGTTTGCGTACAGCGGCGTTCAGATCCGGGAGGCTATTGTTAACATGTCGGATTGGGATAACTACATGTACTCGAGAGACTTTGAGGCTGTCAACTCGGATCGTTCAATGCGCCACATCACCCGGCTTTTGACCTATCCCGTTACTATTGGCTCTGTGCTTCACGAGCTCAGCCCGTATACTCTTCAGCGAGACTCTCGGCTAACCACTGAGGGTTTGAAGAGTTTGAGTGGTATGTGACAATTGCCTTTGAAAGGTTACAGCACGAACTAACGAGAAACCCACACACACACACACATACAGCCCTGCGGTACTCGCTTCATCCCCCAAAGCGTGCTGGCGAGAAGGTCAAAGATTTAAAGCTGAACCCACCAGCTATGCGCATTTTTGTGCTGGGTGCCCGCGCTGAATCGTCGCTGCCGCGTGAGGCATGGACCGAGCTGTCGCATCTGTTCCCTGACACGCGACTGCACGTCATCATGATTGGGCCCGAGTCAATGACTAATCGTGACGATGAGTTCCCGCTGCCCCCACGCACACCCGAGAACCCCTATGGTGCCATTGTTGAGGACCGCATTTGGACGAACCTGAAGATCAGCACCATTGTCGACTACTACCACACCATCCACAAAACGGGCTACTTTGAGCCCTATGATCCCTACTTTGACTGCTTTGTCCTCTTCCACCCCGGTCTGGGCTACCCGACGACAAGCCCCGAGTGGGCAGAGACGCTACCGCAGCTTCTCGAAACCAAGCTGCCTATCATCTGCACTGGATACACGCAATATGATATGGAGCGTGACATTGAGTGGGTGAACAAAACGGCCAAGGGTGAATTTGACATTCTCCTCAAGCCCGGCGAGAACAAGTTCCGCAGTCTTGGGTGGGAGATGAATGATTTGGACCCCAAAGACATCCATTGCCGCAACTGGGGCGTGTGGGCATTCCGTGGCAAGAGGTATGTGCTTATCCATCTGCGTGATACTTTGTTTTGGTTTTGGTGTATTGGGTGCTAACGTGTGCTGTACAGATACGAGGCGACGACCAAGGAGGACGGCACTATTGCCCTGTAAGATATGGATTGTATATTTCTTTGTTTGGGAACGAGGTTTTGTGTGATAGAAAGATGTAGTGGGCGTAGAATCTGGCGTATTTTGTATTATATTCACACACTAAATTTCATCACGATGTTACATCATTTGGCTGCTTTACACCCAACAGATACGTTAGGGTTGCACACAGTGGCAGATGGTATAACCCTAAGCGTACCTTTCTAAGCTTTGGCGAGATATATTGTGTGAGTGAGCATTCAAAATTAGTCGTTTTGTTCTGCTTCACTGTAACCACAAATTCTTGTTCCTGAATCCAACTTCAATTCTGCCTTGTTAGCCCCAGCTATAACCTCATCTTTCCCCATTCATAAGATTGGCGTCTGGGATGCTGCTCATCTCGGCCCAATATGGTCACCATAAACTCCCACCACCACCCACTCTCGGCCCGGACTAGACTGTCTGGCAATTCCACGCCGGCGGGCAAACCATCCTCAGCGCAGCCATATACGCCCAAATCCCAGTCGCGGCGATCCGCAAGGTCGACAGATCCACTGGGCGAAAGAGCCACAGCGCAGCTGATTCGCCGCGTTCTCTTGCCGCAGGAACACAGCGACCAACTGACGGCGGCTGCGTTGGAGGGCCAGCTGCCGCCATTGACGTCATCGAATGAGGTGGACTTTCAGATATATGCGCTCCTTGCTATTATACTGAGAGACTTCGTGCAGACGTGGTATGTCAAGATCACACCCGACGACACGTTTGTGGCAGAGTTGGTCAATATCGTGGCTCATATCTCGAGAGCCATGGAGCAGCGGCTGCGGAAAGTGGACTTAGAGAGCCTCTTGCTGGACGAGATTCCAGAGCTTCTCGAACAGCACATTATCGGTCAGTCTTGATATTGATTCTATGTGTGAATGAAAACTGTCTAACGTGTCGATATAGCTTATCGGACATCAAAGAGACCGGCTACAAGGCCACCCATTGAGGCCGACTCGCGGCAAATCTATCATTCGCTTTTTCCATCCCCCGCCATGACGCCAGTTCCCAAAGCCCAAGACCAAGAGTCCATCACAGAGCAAGCTGAAAATGAAACAATGTACCGCAAGCTGCTTGTCCAGGGCATGCTTGCTGTGCTACTCCCCACAGAAGACTTTCAAAGCTCATGCCTGACGTCACTCGTTGGAGAGATTCTATCTGAGACCATCATCGGGAATCTTGTGGCCAACAAAGTCTCACAGCCGTGGATGCTGTGGGAAATAATAGGTATTGCTTGTTCTACCATAACAGGCAATAGGCCTGTGCCCAAGGAGAGAAAAAGGTGGCGAAAGGAGACTGCCAGTGTCTCTGTAGAACCAGACATTTTGGCAACACCACCGGTACCACCCGGGCCTAGAAAATGGTCGCTTCCGTGGCTGATGATCATGCTGGTGCAATGGGGCGTCATAATATACAGCTTCATCCGTGGCGCAGTACATGGCGTTATGGCAGCAAGGAAGCTTCCAAGTAGGGTTCGATGCAAGCCCTACATGAAATTGTCACAGAGCAGCAGCAGTCTTATTAAAGCTCCTGTCGTAACATGGAAGCTCTTTAGCTGTGCCGGCACCCTGATCGAGGTTGACGAGCGGATGCCCTGGCTGAGCGGGAACATAGCCTTGCTACAATGGGGTCTTTTAAAAGGGCCGTGGCGTGTTGGCGCCTTTGATGGAGTGCTGGACAGGTAACTATCATGAGGTTTCATCTTCAGACAACAATCAGGCTCTAACCCACCCTCGGCAGATATATTTCAGGCCTTGTTTCCGACAAGATACTGGATGGCAATAGAGTGCCCGGTCTTGTCCAATCCATACGCGGCTCTCTGTTCCCCAACAACCTTCCCGGCAAACCGTCTTTGTTCGCGCCGGCGAATGGAGCTGAAGAAAAGGAACTGCGGCTACGAACGTCGACGGCCCTTGTTTCGCTGGTGCCCAAGTGGATGCTGAAGTTGTATTTCTGTGGCGGTGTTTGCGGACCGGCTTTGGACTTGGACAGCAACGGCGAGCCCTTGCAGCAGAATCCCGATTCTGATCAGCGTCTTGTCCAGGAAATAGACGAGACGATCCTCGATGTGTTTAGCGACGAGTACTGCAACAAGCATCTCATGTACGCGATTGTGGAGCTGATCTTGGTGAGATTGATACCGGAGTTGACAGAAAAGGGCGTGCAAGATCTACTGGAGGACCGGCTAGGCGTCTGAATGCAAAATAAAAAGAAACACGGCCACTTTTCCAGCACAGCCGCTGGATGCGCAGAATGACTTTTTATTTATGACTGGAATATCATAAAGGGAGTGGGCGAAGTGCGTCGCGTCTCGCACTCTCACTGAGACCAGGTAGCCTCCAGTTGTTCCAGCAGTTGTATGACATGGGGCGGCGCCTGTTCATTTAGTGCCCGCTTCTCAGTCTGCTGCAGAGGACGCAGCACATATCTCGACACTGCATCTGCCGTCCGCTGCTCCGGACGGCCAATGCCAATGGCTATTCTGGCCCAGTGGGTGTTGGGAAAGTCATCCTTGCGCAGATGGTGGTTGATGCTCTTGATGCCATTATGGCCTCTGTGGCTGGACCGCCACTGGCGAATTCTGACGCTGCCCAGCTCGCCCTCGAGATCGTCATGGAGGACAACAAGGCCAACCTTTTGCGGTTCGGCGCCGACAATCTCTCTGAAGGTCTTTGCAACCCATACGCCAGAAACGTTCATCAACGTCGGCGACTGGATGAGCAGGAACTTCTGGCCCATTGACACCTGGGCTTTCTGCTTGCCTATCCGCTGGAACGACCAGGTGGGCTGGCCGGGAATGAGGCGCTGGATAGATTGGATAGCAAGATGGCCCGCCGAGTGAAAGGTATCAAGATAGGGTTTAGGGTTCCCTAAGCTGACGACCAAGACTTTTTCGATCATGGCGTGCGGTGGGTGAAAAGAATGAAAGTTGAAAGTTGAAAGTGAATGCTGAACGAGGGGAAGAGCAGAAAAGAGAGACAATGGTGAAGAGCAAAGCCTGCAGGAGAGCAGTGGGCAATATACAACGGGCGTTGTCCTTGGCCTGTTACACCGAAAAATATCATCGTGCGGGCTAATTAAGGCAGCCTACGACATGACTCTAATATGAGCTGCAGGATGCAGAGGCTAAGGCGGGCCAAGGCTCAGGCGGGCCAAGGCCCAGGCAAAAGTCACGTGTGGCTGCACAAGCCACAGCGCTGCTGAGCCGCCGTGCAAATCGTGGCGCAATGCAGAGGGAATACAGTACGTGTGTAGCAGAAGGCAGCGAAAAAGATGCTGACGTCGTTTCTGAGACGTGAAGACCAGGAAGCTAAAGCTAAGACTGCATTAAGGAAGACAAGCCAGCAATCCGTGTTTTGTTTTGTTTTTTTTTCTCTCTCTCTCTATTCTCTCTATTCTCTTTCGCTATACTTGTTCTCGCCTTGGCCCAAACACATTCCGACCTCTCTGACTGACTGACGGCTTGATTCTATTCTTCAATCTATTCTTTTCTTGATCCCCTTCTGTCCTCGTCTGCTGCCTGCTGTCCTTTTCGACCGGGACTCTTGGAGCAGAAATTATACCTATTGTATTCTTAGCTATTTTTATACGCCAAAACCGCTCAAGATACCCAGGGGACTCTTCCGACCCGCCGATTCGATCCGCGCCGAATAAACTCTCGAGAGGGGCTGCACGATTATCGTCATCTTCACCACCGACACCGGTACCGAAACCGAAACCGAAATCGAAGCCGAAACCAACTCCGGAACCGACCGCTACATCGCCACAATCCGCCAACATGTCGTGGGCAGGTGAGGAAATTTCCGAACATGACGCCAGAATGCCAAACTGCCATAGTGCGATGGGCGTTATACCGGCACAAACACCATGCTAATCCGGCTTTGCAGGCTTTAAAAAAAACGTGAACCGGGCTACGACCCAGGTTATGATGAAGACTGGTATGTTGCGCTTGTTGTTGTCCTTGGCCACCCGGATACGCTACGAGTGGCAGAACATCGCCAACTGACACATTGCTTCTACTCAGGCTACGTCGAAAAGACCAACGATCGCGATTATGAAATTGAGGAGAGGTAAGCCGGCTGTACTGCCAAGCCCTGACACCATCTCCCCCCTCTTTCCTTACATACAGCTCCGGCCCCAAGTTCCAGCAATGCAATTCACATGCTAACATGTGCATTTTCAGACGATTCCGGACCATGGAGACTGCAGCGAATCGTCTGCAGAAAGAAGCCAAGGGCTATCTAGATTCCCTCCGAGGTATATTCCCGACATCGACGCCCGCTACGGCATCTATGCGCACACACACACACACACACACACACCTACTGACAACATGCCCGCAGCCATGACCGCCTCACAGATGCGCATTGCCGAAACCATAGACGCCTTCTACGGCGACGCCGGTGCCAAGGATGGTGTCAGCAGGAGCTACAAGCAAGCAGTCGAGGATCTCGATGCCGAGACTATCAAGGCCCTAGACGGCCCTTACAGGTATACATGCCTTGAATTACAACTAAACCCGCCGCTCGTGGCTGTGCCTGTTGCTAATCATCTTTTTTTTTTGTTGCAACAGAACAACAGTGCTGGAGCCCATCACCCGGTTTTGCGCCTACTTCCCAGACGTTAACGAATGTGCGTAACACGCCAATCCCATCACAACAACCAAAAATCTCCCTTACTAACTCTGCTTGTGCTCCCATTCTCCAGGTATCAAGAAGCGTGGCCACAAACTACTAGATTACGATGCACTGCGCGCCAAGGTCAAGAAGCTGGCTGACAAGCCCGACAAGGATGTGACAAAGCTTCCCCGCGCCGAAAAGGAAATGGAGATGGCCAAGGCCACATATGAGCAGCTCAATGAACAGCTCAGCACCGAGCTGCCGCAACTGATTGACCTGCGCGTGCCGTACCTTGACCCCAGCTTTGAAGCGCTCGTCAAGATTCAACTACGCTTCTGCGCAGAAGCGTAGTTGAATCTTGACGAGCGCTTCAAAGC